>QJPP01001807.1:0-217500 GCA_003996215.1 Jaltomata sinuosa | reverse complement strand
TGATCGGCGGCTGCCAATATATCTCGTGGTAACAAAAATGTATTGTTTCTGAGGTATATCAAGGTTCAGTCTTCGGTTCATATTTTGTCGACCAATCCTTCCTAATTCACATCTTTGTTGAAAGAATTTTTTTTGTAATTCCTTACATAAGGATTCAGAAAATACCGGATCACCACCTACATAAGCAAATTGTTGATAAAACTCCAAAATGGCATTTTCTTTTGACCCAATTTTTTTTCTCTCCTTATCACTCAGAAAAGACAAAAAAAAATCAGGATAGCAAACATTCTCCAGAATTTCTCTTAGATTCAAACCCATAGCTGATGATAGAACTAGAATATATATTTTTTGTTTCCTACTTACAGGAGCCCATATCCTTGCTTTTCTATCAATTTCTAATTCAGATCTTCCTCCCCAATTTGATATTATGGTGCCGGTATAGATCGAAATTCCGTGATGGTCCAATTCTGATCTGTAATAAATATCGGGACTTTGCAATAATTGATTGATCACAATTCTATATATTTCATTGACTATAGAAGTTCCCAGGGAATTCATTAGAGGAATGTTTTCGATAAAAATTGTTTGTTCTTGCATATCCCTACTGTTTTTCCAAATTAATCCCGCGGATACATATAATTCAGAAGAATATGTGAGTGATTCATACACAGCATCTCTTTCCTTTATCAAGGGTTCGACCAATTGATACGTTTCCACAAATAATTGAAATTCAATTTCTTGATCTGTATCTTCAATTTTTGGAAACTTATAAAGTTCTTCCATCAAACCTTGATCAATGAACCTACAAAATCCTTCAAATTGTATCTGATTAAATCCAGGTATTGTAGATATTCCCTCATTTCCATCCCCGAGCATTTTTAATTTCCCATTTATCAAAAAAACCACTATTGGTTCATTCTTCATCTAATTAGATAGATTAGGTAAATGATCTAGCAATGATGGCATTTCTATTTTGTTTACCGAATCACACAAAAATTTTACCCAACTCCATATCTGGAATGTATGAAATACGTATGAACGGAGGAAGAAAGAGAATTTTCTACTTAAATTGAATTGAATTGGAATTTTCAACAGATACAAATGGAAAGAAATTGATAAAACATCTCTAGAAACAGACTTCTGCTACTTAGACTTATTAATTAAGTTATAGGATTTTGTATAGAATATAAAAACAAAAATGATTCCATTTCTACCATTATTATGATAATACATATTCCAACCTGCTTGAATACCAGAAAAATAAATGGATTGGACATTTGATCTTTTCGTTGAGATAAAGGCATAAAAATCAGAAAGAATATATAGAATTACAATAGGTTTTTTAGCATTTAACCCTCTTTTATGTTATGGATTTCATTGTTCAAAAAATGATTCGCAGAGAAGAGAGAGATTTTGTTTACGTATTTTTTAGTAGAATACGATTGTGAACTGTATAAGAAAAGAAAGTTTGTATGGCTTAAACACGTGTGGAGATATCTATAATATCCGTCTTTCTTCTCTTTGATTGTTTTATTGTCGTTCTATTCGGGGCAACACAGGTTGTGCTCTACGAAAATAGAATTTTAATTTTCTGTTCAATTCAAAATTCAAATTGAAGTATGATACTTTTCTGATATCTGATAATTTTATATCGGGAACATATATAAATAATATATATCCGTCTAACAATTTCTCTTGGGGGGTTTACATATACTCATAATTGTTGTTATAATTATTATTAATAATTATAATTGAGAAGGATTTTTTGATTGAAAAAATCCATACTGATTAGTTATATATCAAGTTGTATTTTCTTATGTCATTAGGAAAACAAAATTTGGAGATTCAAATCCAAGAATCATTCATGCATTCTAAGTCAATAGTTAATGGTTCCTATTTTCATAAAGTTGAATTTTGGATTTTGCGACTGAAAATCCACATTTTATTTTTCAATAGAAAGGTAAGAGAAAGTTTTGAACATTATGAATTTTGAGATAGACTCAATCGAAATTGAAAGGATGAATCAAACCCAATCAAAAGAAGGATTAGGATTTCTTTGACTTTTAGGAAAAATTAAGGAAAACAGAACTCAAGGTGCAAGTACAATAAAAAAGCAGTTCCGTAATTCGGGAAAGTTTTCACCTATTTTGTATTTGTAGCATTTTGGCGACATGGCCGAGTGGTAAGGCAGAGGACTGCGAATCCTTTTTTCCCCAGTTCAAATCCGGGTGTCGCCTGATCAACAAAAAATTAGAAATCTCTTCTTTTCTTCTGTTGATATAACCCGATGAATGATTCGCCAGCAGAAGCAGAGAAAGCAGACTGTTGATACTTGTTTGATTCTAAACACCTGGTCTGGGGGTTTTTCTAAAAAATTGTAAATATCCTTGCATTGCATATTTAGGCTTAGGCTTCAAGGAAATATTCGAATGCTAGAGGGGCTATCAAGACTTCGCAATTACCTTCTACTACAAATAACAATTTTAGATTATTAATCCATTGTATAATGACTGGACCTTGGATTAGATTGGAGAGCCCGATAAGAAATCTAAATAGTTATGGAAGGGGGCGGAAGATACTTTATTATATACGAGATATACGAGAAACTCACGAAAATCTCTGAGTGCTCAAGCATCCAATCAATTGAAATGAGGGTCAACAAAAAAAGAATAGGACCTATTATTCCTAGATGTTCCATTAGTAACATTCCCTTGAGATGTTACTGCGGATTTTGCTTGTGTTTAATTTTTCCCGATTAGAAATCATATAGGAATTTCTTATAAAATGAGCGAATTTATTGGATTGATTTATTAATAGTCTTCGTTCTTTTTGACTCTGCACCATTGATTCTACTATTATTAGTGAGGAATAATGGAACAATTCCTTTATATTTATAGAGATAGGTGACATAATTCATATGGATATAGTAAGTCTTGCTTGGGCTGCTTTAATGGTAGTCTTTACTTTTTCCCTTTCACTCGTAGTGTGGGGAAGGAGTGGACTCTAGGAGTCCTACTAATTACTAATTGAGTTAAGGAAGCAAACTGTATCAATATCAATTGCTTTCTAGATCGTTCTGCAACACGTTTGGAACAAAATAAAAATATCTTCATTTTGAAATTCCATTGGACTCGACTGGAGTAATGTATTATAGGAATTATCCTCTTTCAATCAAAGAGGTATTTCAACGATTTCCATGTTTGTAGTTCGAAAGGAAGAGGATCCCAGGAAATTTATTCAAACCTAAGTCTTCCTAAATTTTCTATTCCAATCAACGGCCTCTTACTAGGTGGTGATACTGAGGAGGGCCGGACCCTTTTTTTATTTGTTTCTCTCTTTACTGTTCAAAGAAGAAGTGGTTTTGTTAAGTGTATACGCACTTTGTATGAGAAAGAAAGGATATAAACATAGTGGTTGTCTAACGAGATACTATGTAGAATAATATTATCAGGTGAGTCACATATTGCGCATTTAGCGCTTTCAAATTTTTGAAATTGGATTTATACTTTATCGAATTATTTCATATCATGGTTCAGGCGTTAAAAATCAGTGAGGTTTACTCTTCCTTTTCGATGCCCGTGGAACTACTGTCAATGGTTTACTCAATTACTTCTTGGGAATGTTAAAAAAAAAGATTACTATGTGATTTTTTGAATATGCCTATATCTATCGCTTTTGCTTCAGTGATTTGATTCTTTCAATAGATACCGAGATTCATATTGGAAATCAAAAATATAGTAATTCAAACTATAAGACATAAGAGTAATTCAGATTGCTCAGAATAAATAGATATAGCAAATAAATGGAATTGGATGCTATGTCAATCCCATATATGGAATTGATATTCACATATATCAAGATAATATTGTAGATTGATCTATAGATCCATGTCAAATGAGATCCATATCAAATGTAGCCTCTATCTTTATTTTATTCCAGGGGGTAGCTTTATAACTACAATCTAACTAATAAATAGTATGGTAGAAAGATTCATCTATTTCTTTCTACCATACTATCTATCTATTAGAATACTGCCGATTCTAGTCCACTTATTTCATTTAAGACATGAAATTGGAATCATTTTCATTTTATTTCGTCAATTTTGGCTAAAAACTCAGAAGTCAAGTTTCATTCAAATTAGTTAATAATTAATCGTTTTGACTGACTGTTTTTACGTAAATGATAAGTAGAAAAGCGGTAGGAACTAGAATAAATAGTGCAGTAGCAATAAATGCAAGAATATTTACTTCCATAATCTCATCGGTTTTTTACTTCGCAATAACTCGGGATTTAATCCCATAGAGATGATAAATCTTTGGCCTGTAAATTCAATGAATGAATATTACCTCTCGATGATCTTGAATCGGATCAATATCATGAATAACAATATCTGAACTATCAAATCAATTCGTCGTCGAGAATTGAATAGTATAACATAGGAAGTTCTTTTATCCATACCGCCCCAAACTTGGATTCCTGACCCAATCCAAAATTCCTTTATTTATTTATCATTTTTTATCATCTGTTCTTTTTTTCTCTCTAATCTATATAGTTCCGTCTTGTACAATCATCTGATGAAGTCTCATCAAATAGCTCTTCCACTTCCAGTGGTCACATAGTTACAAACCCAAACAACCAATAAAAGCTAAATGGAAAAAGAAAGGAGTTTAGAACGAAATTATTTTTGACTTGGAAGACAAAGAAGTGTGATAAATATGAGACCGTATAAAATGAATATTCATCAAATTGACTATTTTTCGATTTGTTCTTTCGTCGATTTTGGTTGATTTGTCCTTCCCCCCCCCCCTTTCTTCGTAGATTATTAGCCCCGGGACACCTATACCAAAAGCTCAGTGTGCAAATTGCATGAAATCTATTTTTCAACTTCAAACTAGTAAGTGAGGGTCCATAAATCCGTAGCCAGAAAAATAAATTATTTTTTTTTGTTTTTTCGAGAAAGTATTTTCTTATATTCAATTTTGTATTAGACAAGAAAGGAATTCCCTTTGTGTATGCGCGCTATAGTACTCGATTCCATTACACGTATCAGGGGCAATCAAAAAAGCAGGCATTTCTTCGAATACTGACTATAATGCTACCAATAATTGTACTAATCCAACCGCATATGTCTTTCTCCTACCAAAAGGAAAAAAAAAATAAGGATTTCCCCTTTGCTTTGACAATGAAATTCTTCCCCCGGTCCTCTGCATAAAAAGGGAGAGATTTATTGATATATTTATTGGATTCGTCGGGACTGACGGGGCTCGAACCCACAGCTTCCGCCTTGACAGGGCGGTGCTCTGACCAATTGAACCTCCCAGGGAAATACGGGATCTAGCAGAATATTTGATTCTTTTTTATCTCCGGATCGAGTATTTCTGAAGTACAAAGGGGGTTATATCATCTCATGGCGGATTGGCAAATTATTGGGCCGAGCTGGATTTGAACCAGCGTAGACATATTGCCAACGAATTTATAGTCCGTCCCCATTAACCGCTCGGGAATCGACCCAGGAAGAATCTATTTTAGACTTATTGGTAATTCATGATCAACTTCCTTTCGTAGTACCCTACCCCCAGGGGAATTCGAATCCCCACTGCCTCCTTGAAAGAGAGATGTCCTAAACCACTAGACGATGGGGGCCTGCTTGACCAATGGCCATCATACTATGATCATAGTATGGTCAGTTTTTTGAAATTGTCAATATAATCGAATGATTCTATCCAAGGGATCTTTCCCCCTTTCAGAATTGCATAGAATTTTTTTTTTATTCGTCATTGATGAATTATTCATTAGAATCACCATTAGAAATCTAGTAGTAGTATTTATTTTTTTTGATTTTTGAATTATTTCAATTGAATTTATTTCAGTTATTTTAGTTTCGATTATTTAGTATTTCGGATTTTATTTAGAATTTGCTTTTTTTATTTAGAAATTTGTAAATAAAAAATCAAAAAACAAATAGTAATAAATACAAAAAATAGAAATAATAAGGAAGAGTAGGATTTTTTCAGGGAATGATTGGTCCGTCAGAAAAGGGAAAAGGTGTGAAATTCGATTTCTTCCACTTTTATTTGATTTATTGTTAAGACGAGATATCCTTATCTCCCTCCCACCAAGACAGGAAATTAACAAACGAGAAATCTAGTAAGAGGGATCAAGCAGAAAATGATTTTTTCTCCAAGAATTTAGTTCAGGAGACAAGTAGAATCTCTTCATTCCATGATTCGATGAAATATCGTGAATTTTATGTTGAATTGCTAGGTGTATGTACATGTATCAATCAAGTGAATTTTGTTCTGGTGGGATCAATTCAATAAAAGAAAAAAAGTAATTCGAGACGGTCTTGAAACAATTCATTGCATTTTCTCCTAGACTTCCTAGGTAAATCAATTTTATTATTCAACAATGAGCCACTAGACACTATGTATCTACTGCACGTACTTAATGCATATATACTTATGTTTATAATATATGTACATATAGATATTTTATCCACATAGTGAATAATTCTGTAATTAAATAAAAAAGGCTCTTTTAACTCAGTGGTAGAGTAACGCCATGGTAAGGCGTAAGTCATCGGTTCAAATCCGATAAGGGGCTTTGTAAAACTCCAATATAGTATTCATATTTGAGGGGAGAATTGGATTTTTATTTGTAATAAAAAAAGTAACTAACTGGATAATACATTATCATTATACTTAGTTATAAAGTTGAACATTTGTTTAGTCAATTTTCATTATTATGAATTTCTGAATAATGAAAAGTCACTTCTTGAATCACCGAATATTTAGATTTTCCATTATACCAACCAAATCCATTCGAAAGGTTAGAAATCAACAAAAGAAAAAGTAAGTGGACATGACCTATTGAATCGTGACTATATCCGCTATTCTGATATTAAAATTCGATAGAGATGAAATTGGAGCAGTTGATTTTTTTTATTTATTTTTTTGTTTTGGACTCCACAAGAATTTGTCAATATTTTCGGTTAAATCTTCTTGTTACTAGATTTTCTATAGGAAAAATTAAAAAATTTAGGAATAATTTGTTATTCCTTTCCTCTACAAAGAAACCTTTCTTCCAAGTCACACCATAAGAGTCATTTATTATCTTTGTTTGATTCTAGATCAAAGATTAATATCATCTATATTATATATTAATTTCTATCTAGATTATATATCTATATTATATTAAGTAGATTGTAGATTTCGATATATATCTATCAGATCGTGGCTTCATGTACCAAATATTTCAATATCGTTGCATTCGGTATTTTTGTTTTGTTCCAACAGTGTGATGAAGAATAGATCCAAGAAAGAGACTTTCATTTCCAGTCTCCTATTTATTTTATTTATTGAATTTTCGATTTTCTAAAAGGAAAAATAGTAGACTATCTCTTTTTCTAACAGATAAAAGAATCGAAAAATAAATATTCGATCGAACTGTCTTTTTTCCTTCGATCCGTGGAAATATATACTCTGGGGTTTTAGATTTATTTATATGAAGTATGAAGGAAAGGGACCGTTTGGTCCTTGAAGAGTTCTTTCAAAACAAGGGATTGATTGAATTATCTTATTAAGACAATTCATGGTTCATATGCTTAGTCAGAAGGAATAATCTAATGGAGTTCATGGATTTACCTAGGTCAGTGTATGGGCTAATCAATAAAGGATTTTTATCTTCGAAACCCATTGGAAATGGCAGTGCAAGAGAAATCATACAAAAATAACCGAATCTTCGGACGCCCCGAAAAAGATATGAGGTGCTCGAAAATGGTCGAAGTAGTTGAATAGGAGGATCACTCTGACTATAGCCATTGGTAAGTTTACCAAAGACGAAAATGATTTATTTGATATTATGGATGACTGGTTACGGAGGGACCATTTCGTGTTTGTAGGCTGGTCCGGTCTATTGCTCTTTCCTTGTGCCTATTTCGCTGTAGGGGGTTGGTTCACAGGTACAACCTTTGTAACTTCATGGTATACCCATGGATTGGACAGTTCTTATTTGGAAGGCTGCAATTTCTTAATTGCCGCGGTTACTACAAGTAATTCCAAGCTTTAAGAATCAACAAAATGGTGGTAGCAACATTGGAAAGAAATAAATTTTGGGGAAGAAGAACTTACCCAACCACGAGAAAATAATATTTCCCAACAATTTGATGGATTCTCCAAGCTTTAGGAATGGTGGGAGCAATTTGGTGGGAGAACTTGGAGTTTAGAGTTGGGAAAAGTATGAGAAACAAGCTGGAAAAACGAAGGCCAAAGAATTATATAGATGTTGGTCGCTGGTCAGCGCGATTGCGTAGAAGGAAGGATCCCAAAGAAGCGTTATCGCGTTATAGGAGAGCGATCACGCTAAAGGGAAAATCACAGACCAGCGCTATCACGCTACAAGAGCGCGATCATGCTGAAGGCCACCAGAAGCAAAAAAACAAGCAACAGCCAAAAACTTCTATGGGGAATTTCGGGCACAATCGAAACCCGATACTCAAAAACCAATAGTGCTATTAGAGTGGAAACGATATTATGGACTCAATGGAATCGATGAAACTTCCATACGAGGTCGTATCGGTGGAATGTTGACCCAAGTCAACACTAGCTAATGCCAACCAAACATTCTAAATGAGCCTGGTTCACCCGGGACCCAAACCAACCAACTAACTAAAACAAACTCGGTATTCCGGAGCTAATGCCACTGACGGAATTTCCATCTGAGAACATCTTCTCCAAATGTTGAGCAAAGTCAACCAAGCAAGCCCAACTGGCCTAAAAACACAGAATGAGAGATCATTCCAAGCTGAAAAGCTCTCGGATCCCGACCAAAGGTCCTGCTAGACCAAATTTCATGCTCCGAAGCTAACGAAACTGTCGGAATTCGATTCCGAGCATGTTCACCAAGAATGTTGACTGAAGTCAATGATTTCAAAAGTCTAAAGCTCTAAAACAAGGAATGACCAAAAAGACTAAACAAACGGCCCGGACACCGAACTACTGGTCTCAGCAAGACATAAATGACTTAGGGCCAGTACAGGCAAGCTCTAACGGTACAAAAAAGGCAAAAATATGTAATTGACCGGAAAGGGTCATTACAGTATTTTTATACAATCTCTATAAAATTTCAACTTTAACTTTAAATTATGATTTTAAATTCCAAATTCTTGAAAAAGTAGGATTTGGAATTTTAAATCATGATTTCTTTCTTTAAAATATAAAACTTGACTCATAAGTTTATATTTTAATAAAAAACTCATAATTTTAAATTTTATAAAAAAAAAAGCATACTCGACATGAAGAAATTGTCCGTAAGCATTTATTAAAAAGAGAAGAAATTATTCGTGCCACGTGAAAGAATTTTATCAAAGAATTACTAGTTACTACTATTATTGATATATTAGACCAGTAAATCTTTATAAAATTTTGTGTATTTGAAAGTTTGAAATTACATGCAATCATAAATATATATTTTAAAATATTATAACACCCCAAATATTCTAAGCTAGGAACAAGGACTAAAATCCTAAATGTGAATCTGTCAGAACTCAGAACAGGATCCATGGACCAAGTCCACAGGCCGTGGATCGATCTCATAAAACTAGTCGTGCAGACCCACCCTTTGGTCTAAAACCACGATATGGTTTCACAAACCATGGATCAGACCACGGGCCATGGTTTCCCTTCGTGGAAATCAGACTTGAGGGTTATCAATTCCCTAGGAACCACACGAGGGTTCCACGGGCCATGAACCTCACCCATGGAAGTCAGACCCGCAACCAGTCATATTAGCCAGGAATCACGACCACCAACCATAAGTCGTGGTTCAGTCTAAAGGTCATGGTTCGTGCTCGGGGAACCTGTATAGAATTTTCAGCAGACTTTTCATTTTAAAATTTTCTTGGGGTATTATTATAATTTCCCAGTTCTTTAAATCCTATGTTGGGTCATTTTAGGACAAATTAGATGGGTTAAACTCTAACTTAATCATATTCTAATTCATTCTTATGTTCAAAGTTCCAAAAGAAAGAAAAAGGGTTCTCCTCTCAAACTCCAAGGCCTAGGCTTCCTTCTCCAAGTCTCTAAGGGCTCTCTTCCATCCTTATTCCCAAAACATGTGATTTTACTTTGGGTTTTATGAAATTGAGAAACTAGGGTTCTTATCCAATTATGAACTTTCCTATGAAATTGATTTTCTTCTATTGCAATATGCTTTCTCATCCTTTATGCACGATTCTATACAAGTTTCTTCAAGTATTTATAAAAACCCATGAATTGAGAATGATTTTAGCATGATTTCACCCTATTTCATGTTTTCAAGCTAAATTGACATGTTTAAATAACATGACCTTAATATTTATGAAATTAGCATGCCTAGTTCCTCAAGTTATGAATTTTAGTAGAAAGTATATTTTTGAACTACTACCAGTCTATGCTTTCAAGACTTATGATTTTATGATTAGCATGACATTTAGATATGTCCACATGCTTTACGAACAGTTTTGACATCTAGATATGTCACATGAGATGTATGAGCTATATGTATATTTTGAGAGTAGTATTTAGAACTGAGTGACGAGGGTTCTAGATAACCCAAGTCCAAAACTATGTTGACACCGTAGGTTACCCTTTTTGGTGCACTTCAGGATCTTTATGTATATAGTTCTAACGTCGCCCGGTTAAAACAACCTTTTTCAGTGTGGTTGTATGACACTGGACTCCATGATACTCACATGGTTTATGTCGATTATGAGAAACTCCCACAGAAATGGTTTTAAGTATATGAATGTATTTGACTCTTAGTTTTAAAAGTTCAAATTTACTACTTATGGCTTATGTTGTAAGGACCTTTATGGTTATTCTCGTGTTTACACTTTCCTTGTACTATTAGAACTTGTCTGTAGTGGCCCTAAATCATTTATGGCTTGTTGGGGCCAGTGGTTCGGTGCCCTGGCCATTGTTTGGTCTTTATGGTCGATTCCCATTTTAGAGCTTAAACTTAGGTAATCATTGACTTCAGTCAATATTCTTTGTAAATGTGCTCAGAATCGAATTTCGAAAGTTCTATTAGCTTTAGAGCATGGATTTTGGTCTAGATAGACTGTTGGCCTAGGTCTGGGAGTTTTTGATTTAGTTTTGTGTTGCTTTTTTTGATTTCTAGCCAGTTAAACTTGGAAGTTTGAGTTGGTCAACATTTAAAGAAGACAGTCTCGGATGGAAATTTCGTCAGTGTTGTTAGCGTCAGTTTAGACTCATTTTAGGCCATGGAGTTTCGTTTTGGAAAAGTTGGCCTAAAGTTGGTTTTGGGTGTGGGCCCCACTTTTCATTAAATTGACATCCGTTGGGATGTTCACTAATTTTGTTGAGTCTAGAATATCCTTTTTGTTGAATAGCTCAGCTTATTTGTGTTCACAGGACCCCGAATGCTTTATCGAAGGTCCTTTCGTTAAAAAATCTGTCTAAGTTGGCTGCAGCTTTGCTTCTTGCTGGTATGGCGCTAGGGCGTCGCCTGGTCCATGCCTGCACATCGCGCATGCGTGCCTGCTAGGCCTCAGCAGCCAGCGCGCCTGCACGTGCCATCCTGCTTGGACGCTAATGCACCTATGGTATTTGGCCTCTGCAATGCCAACGCGTCTGTGCCCTGCATGGCCGCTCCAACGCATGGGGGTGGCAGCTATATAGTTACAAACTAATTCTCCATTGATACTCACTCCAAAACCTCCATTTCTCAACCTGGTTCATCCTAAATCTTGAAGGCTAATATATCTCTGGTTCGTGAGCGTTTGTTAGCTTCTAATTAGATAAGTTTCCTTGTTAATTTCCGGTAATTTCCATTATTTTTCCTCTTTGATTTCCCTAGTTTGTGGGCTGTTTTGAGCCCTTATTGTTGGCTAAATCCGCTCATTTTTAGAGCATGAACTCCCGAGAATATGGAAAATGTTGTGGTGTTTTTCATTTAAGACTTCAGGTTGCAGGGCCCATGGGCCCGCTTGTGACTCAAATTTCAACTCGGCTATACTTTTAGCAATATGGATATCGTTAGTCTTGTTTTAACGCCAAGATTACCTTCTTGATAGTGTGATTGCTTTTTGGGACTTCTTGAAGCAGTTCAGGCTTGGATAACGTCATTTTAGCAGCTTGTCATCGGACGACAGATAGGTTACGGTCTTCTCTATATTAGACTTTGCGTATATATAGGCTATAATTGTACTAATTAGCATCCTTGGTTTGAGTTTTATTATCTTGGAACCCCAAACCTTGTCCGCTTCATTTTTGTCCCTCTTATTTCACTCGTATCATTGTGTATTCATTGTAGTTGGTGGTATTACCCTTGTGATCCTGTGTGACCTTGTATTTGACTCTGGACCATAGAAGGTGGGTTATTTGGGAATGTCTGCGAGCCTCGGGTATCGATATTATGATTGTAGAGCATGACATTACCATCCATATAAAGAAATTTTCTGCATGTTTTACTACTATTTTGGCTGTGGGCCTACTATAAATGATTTTCTAAACCTTGCATGGCTCCGAGGGCCCATTTTTGGTAAAAATGGTTATAAAAGAGTTTGGAACTGATTTTTATGGATCTTCTTAGGGTAAGAGAGACTAAATGATGATTTTATCACCGTTTTCATACTTATACTAGACTCGACTGAGCCGTAGTGCTAGAAATGTTTTACTACTGATTTGAGACAATACCAGACTCGGTCGAGCCTAGTGTCATACTTGTTTTTACTACTGTTTTAGATCCAGATACACCCAGGGAACCCTTTAATGGGGTTTTTGAGACTTGATTCACTAATTTTGACTCGGATAGACTCTGGGCACCCAAATTTTGAGATTTTAGTAACTAGTTTAGATCCGGATACACTCTGGACGATTATTCTGAGATTCTAAGATTTTATATATGGTCAAGGACCTTCATGGACCTTGTTGATCCGAACGAGGGCCTACGTGCTAAGTGTTTCAGAGGAGGGGTATACGGTGGAGTAGAGGTATATGGGTGCGTCCTTCCATGGATCCTATCTACTAGGCCTATCAATGCCGGAAAAGTTATATTGCATCATATCATTCATTTGTGTATAATTCCACCCTTGTTTGCTATTTGTTAAGTGTACACTCTAGTAATATGGGATGTCTGAGGTTTTATTTTCACTTGTATGTATTCCTCGGGTGTATGGGCGCCCGTTAGGACTGTAGGTAAATTTATTACTATTATCCTATTGTAGTGCTGGTACCTTTTATTGTTACATTTGAATTCTTATTCGATTATTCGTGTTTGAGATTGGAGTAATTAGCATGAATTGATTAGTAGTATTGCTTCGAGCATGATTATGTTGTTTGATTTCTTTCCTCCTCTTTTTACTTGGGGTTATGGTATACCGCCTTACTTCCTAAACTCTCTTTATTATATATATTATTGTTGCAAGGATCCAGGTGCATTCTTCTTTCTTTCACCTGTGTTTTGTGTTATATATATCTCTTGTGGCTAGCCTAGTTTGGTTGTTTTCTCCTTGTACTCGATTTGTGCTAGCTTCCATGTACTTATCATTTTGCTTCTGTGACAACCTTTCTTTATTTGTCTATTTACTACTTTTATATCTTATATGCGCTCAGTCGGACTATGATGCCTACTGGGTAATCGTTTCTTTGCAATTGGTGATCATACTACACTTTGCATCTTCATGGTGTGGATCCTAGTATAGGACAGTGTCGTTGACTCATGGAGACTCGTGCAGAGTGCTTTTAAATCATCCAAGACTAAGGGTGAGCTCCTGGCGGCTAGAGCTTAGCTTTTATCTCCTCTTTTGTGCTTCATACTCTTTTCTTATTCAGAGACTTATGTATATATTCTTGTGGACCCTTGTACTCTATTATGTAGTAGCTGGTCTTATACTGTGATACCAGGTCATGGGATGGCTTAATTTCCTATCTATACATATATTCATATTGTTAATTCTTCACTTTATCTCTTGCTTACGCTTATATCTTGTTCTTCTGCATGCTTAGTTAGATAGTAGCCCATTACTAACCATTATGTGCTATAGGAATTGGTATGCCTACAGGGGGGGATTGTAGGTGCCATCATGACCTGAGAAATCGGGTCGTGACAGCTTGGTATCAGATCCTAGGTTCATCAGTGTCATCGACATAGGATCCAATGTCTAGTAGAGTCCTGTGGATTGGGGCGGAGAGGTCCGTTCTCAATCTTCATGAGGCTACAGTGGCATATTAGGAAACATGACTCTTTTCTTGCTTCTATATCGTGTGTCTTATCCTAGATGGTTTTCTTGAAACTCACTTGTTCTAGTTCACTCTTCTGCATATGGCTCGTAAGAGATCTTTGGCAACGAGCGAGGGTGAGCCTTCGACCCCAGCACACTCAACTCCAGCTAGGGGCCGGGGTGGTCATAGAGGTAGAGGTCAAGGACGTGCCCGAGCAATGGCACTAGTTAGAGCTCCTGAGGCTGATTTTAAGCCTAAGATAATCCGAGAGCACGTGGACCAAGGGACAACCCAAGTACCATAGGGGCTGGTACCAACACCGGTATCTGCACCAGCCCCAGCTCCTTCATCAGATATTTGGGGTTTACTTCTTTAGTTGTTGGGTATGATTGAGGGTCAGCCTTCTGAGGTAGCACATACATTTGCTCAGGGGGCAGCCCTAGGTGTTCAAAGTTCAGGAGTGTAGCCTGCTATTGGGGCTCCCCGTGCTGAGGTTCTTCTAGTTTCTTCTGTTGCACAGCCTCTTGCTCCTCGCCTAGTTATGACAAAGACGGAGCAGAAAACTCTATGTAGATTTATGAGATTGGCATAGCCTAGATTTTTGGTACTCCTAGTCGGGATCCACATGACTTTATATCTACTTGCAAGGAGATGCTGCATCATTTGGGGTTATTGGAGACTCACGAAGTTGGTTATACTGCTTATCAGCTGGAGGGCCAAGTTAAGTTATGGTGGAGTGCCCAGGTAGCTTGCAGATCATCTTCATCTCCTGAGTAGGTTTGGAGAGAGTTCTATGAGGCCTTTATGGCCAAGTTCTTGCCACAGAGCGATCGGGAGCGTCGTAAAGAGCAGTTCACCAGACTTATGTAGGGATCTATGTTTTTATCAGAGTATAAGACTCGCGTTCACCAGCTAGCTCCATTTGGGGATATGATCATGCCTACCAAGCCTGAGAAAGTCCACAGATTTTTTTGGGGATTGAGGACAGAGCTTAGACAGATGGCTGATGTACTAGTTGCTAGCGGGCGATCCTTCCAGACTATTGCAGAACACATTCGTACTATGGAGGATTTGCACCATCATGATCCGGGGGCCAAGGATAATAGGCCACAACATGGAGGGCAGCTACAGTTGTTCCCATTACAGTGGTAGAGGATCAGGCCAGTGGGGCCGAGGGTATCATCTATAACAACATTAGGGTCAGTCTAGCCGGCTAGTTCAAGCATCACTACAGGCTTTAGGTAGGTCTCAGTTTAAGAAGGCTAAGAGTAGTCAGCAGGGTTACAGTGGCTAGACTTCGAGAAGTACAGCTTCTGGGGCATCAGGCCGTGATGGACACACCTGTCCTGCTAATTCATCCTGCTAGGGTAGGCTGTCAGGGCCTAGTTATGAGTGCAGTGTCATTGTCCATTATGCCAGAGATTCCCCCCAGTAGGGTATAGTTCAACCAGCCGCTCAGCTGGCTCAGCTTATCAGAGCAATGTAGCCATCGGCTAGAAAAGGTGGCGCTCATGGTAGAGGTGGTTTCCCGTATGGAAGGGCAGGTGGTAAGGATGGCAATCAGTATGGTGGAGGTCGACGTGAGTTCTATGCGGTCCCTGGTAGACCGGAGGCAGAGACCTTGGATGTGCGATCACAAGTACAATTTTTGTATGTTGTTAGTCAGCTTTAGATTTATTTGATCTTGGATCTACATGTTCACATATATCTGCCTATTTTGTTCCTAGTTTAGGGTTGGCTAGTGAGCCATTATATGTGCGTCTATCTATTTCTACCCAAGTAGGCAATTCTTTAGTAGTGGATCGTGTTGTGAGATCCTATGTGATTGTTGTTGTTGATTTGGAGACTTGGGGTGACTTGATGATATATTGACTTTGCTATCGAGTTAGATATGGGCACCAGGCCCATTTCTATTACTCCATATCATATGGCTCCAGCTGAGTTGAGAGAGCTTAAGGACCAGCTCTAGGATTTGTTAGCTAAGGGTTTCATTAGGCCGAGTGTATCGCTTTGGGGTGCTTCAAATTTGTTTGTGAAGAAGAAAGATGGGTCGATGCGGATGTGTATTGATTATCAGTATATGAATAAGGTGACTGTAAAGAATAGGTATTTGATATTGAGCATAGATGATTTGTATGATCAACTTCAGGGTTCAACCGTGTTTTCAAAGATAGATCTAAGGTCAGGCTACCACCAATTGAGGGTTAGAGTGGAGGACTTCCCTAAGACAGCATTCAGGACATATTATAGACACTATGAGTTCCTAGTGATGTCTTTTGGGTTGACTAATTCCCCCACAGCTTTCATGGACTTGATGCACAAGGTGATCAGACCATATTTGGATCTGTTCGTGATAGCCTTTATCGATGAGGCCAGCAGGGATACTTTAGATTCTGATGGTGTCTTGAGGTTTGATAGTCGTCTTTGTGTTCCGAGAGTTGGGGATTTGATTCAGTTGATTCTCCATGAGGCACATTGTTCTAGATATTCCATCCATCCTGTGGCAGCTAAGATAAATAGAGATTTGAGGCAGCTTTACTGGTGGAGTGGTATGAAGAAGCAGGACATAGCGGAGTTTGTATCTCGGTGCTTGAATCATCACCAGGTTAAGTTCAACCAAATAAGACCGGGTGGATTGATGCAGAGACTTCCTATTCTCGAGCGGAAGTGGGAAGGGATCACTATGGACTTCATAGTTCGATTATCACATACTTCTCAAGGATTTGACTCCATTTGGGTGATTGTTGAAAGGCTGACTAAGTCTGCACACTGTCATGACCCGAGCCTATACCCTGGATGCAACATGGTGCTTAGATTCACAAGTGACCCAAGCTAACCCATGGCCTGGCATACTACTGAGATATAGACTGAAAGATAATGCGGAAACTGAAATGTGTTGAGCTCTAAAAAAATATTATAACAAAATGAACTTTCAAAAACTGAGATACAAAAGCATTTGAAAACTGATACAACTAACTGACTAACAGTCTGTCTATGAAGCCTCTATTAACACTGACTACAGTTAGCCGGGACATGACCCTCAACTATCTAAAATCAATATATAAAAACTGAAAACCAACTGCTATGACTACTACTGACTGGAGTTCCCAAATAAGGAGAACTCATCCCCTGCTGACTGGAAGTTGCGATCTGTCTGACCATGATCCCGAAAGCTAGCATTGAAACCTATATCATGAAATGATGCAGCACAAGGAAAGTATACGGTCAGTACTTTGAATGTACTGTGCATGTGAGATAATGCACTAACTTTGAAATCTTGAGAAAACATGTATATATACTGAAAGCATAACGAAAAACCGGACTAAGAATAGACGTCTAAGAATGCATAAGTCAAACTGTAGAATATAAGCTCTTTGGCTGAAGAGAGTGTAAATCATGTTTCTGAGCTATAATGTGAGATCATGATATTTAAACATATGAAAACTGTTACTTGGAAATCCATAAATTAAAAGGATGAACTATGTTTGTAAATCATGAAATAGTGCAACTGAGCTGAAAACCATGAGTCATGCCAATAGTCATGTTTAAAGTAAATCCTTAGGAAGTTTCTTCTACTGAACATACAAAAAATACCGATATAATGTATTGAATGCAAGCTGAAAGGTATAAGATGATGCAATGACCAAATATATAAACATGCACTTGTATAATACTAAACTAAACTGAATAACTGAATACAAGGTCATAAAAAATGAATCTGAACTGTGGGAACTACTATTAACCGACATACCCCAAGCTGAGCTAACTATGGGGCCAACCTGTAACCCTGGATTAAAAGGTTTTCACACCTTACCAAGGGTACAAACAAATCTGACGTGGATCCACTAAACTGATCTCCAAAAGGGACAAGGGTGCGCAACCTAATCTAACAGTTGAGCCCTTTGATACCTACGGTGGCGCCATTTTCTAGGACTTAGGGACTTCTACTAAAAGTCTCAACCTAACCTGACATCTGAGCCCTCATCCCTTTGTATGCTTGGTGCTAAGCCTACTCCCAACTGAATATAAGGCAATGAATGCAACTGAAATACTGGATAGCTCAATTACTGATAACATCTCAGGATGCAACATAATGCTAAGACTGAAAGCATTCTATTTTTTTGAAAAGCTGTAGGCCTAAAACTGACTGATTTCATGTTTTAAAACTGAGTACTAGTAGATTAGGCTAAATTTTGAAGAAGTTAATTCATGTGAAAATACAATAATTTCATGCTAAGTTCTTGAAAAGAAAGCTAACTCTTGGAGAAGATACTGTCAATCCAGGCTAAGTCTATTTCATCTAAATTCCAGGGATTTTAAGAAAATATCTGTAAAATTTCATGCAATAGCTCTTAAAACATGTACGGGAACATATTAAGTCATAAGGAGTTCATCTCTGTAAAACATGTATAGTTGGGTATGAACAATAGAATTATTGATTTGTAGAAATCATAACTGAAAGCTGAACTTTGGGCATGAGGGTGAAAGGAGGTCCTCATTGAATACCCACATACCTGATTACTAAAGAATTTCTAGGACTGGAACTGGGGGATGAAAACTTAAAGAAGAAATCTGAAGTAAAACCCTTGAGAGAATCTCTTGCTTGAACTTCTATACTCTTGCCTGCTTGAAACCCTAGTTGTCTTGCCTTAAATTTTCAAGAGAATGATTCTAGAGATTGATCGATGTTCTTCTATGGAATAACCCTTTATGGGTGTTTAAAAGATATGAGGAATGACCTAAGGTAAGGAGAGGACCAAACTACCCCCAACTTCAATGCTGAAAAAAGTGCCAAAAAGTCATCGGACGACACTTCCCATGGGTCATCGGGTGGCCCATGGGTCGTTAAACCCAACCGTCGGCCTTACGGAGGTCAAATAAGCTTCCTGGATGGTTCCCACGCCATGCCACCATGGGCCATCATTGCTCCCATGGGCGTTAAGGACGGCCGTCGAAATTCCCACGCTTGTTGGCCCTTCCCACACTCGTCGGATTTTTGATAGCATGACAATGCTTCACTAAAATATTCATAACATTTTACTCCAGACTCGGATTAACAAGCGATCGGTGGAGTTGGAAAGAAGATTCAAATACCTTTAATTTGGTGGGTGCTAGGCCACCAAACTCTATATATTCTAGATGGAATGGTCATTTGAAATTGACCATAGTTAGAACTTACATGAAAACTTAATCAGTAGAAAGACTTTCAACTTAACTTTGAGCTAGAGGCTCTTTATGACTTTAATTCATATCTAATACACCTACAAAACTTGAGAATTGATCTTAATATTTAGATACATAGTAAATTCATCGGTTGTGGGTATAACCACATATAAAGAACGGTTTTGATCTTAGCTTAGAATTTCTGAGGCATTACAATATCTCCACCTTGGGATCATTCGTCCTCGAATGAAGACTAACTAGACTGAAGTTGTGGGAAAAGGGCTACAATCCCACCGACTGAGTTCTAAAATCTGATGTATTGAAATGGTAACTGATTTTTGACTGAAATATAAATTGAGTGTGGTTTGTGAGGCCTATATGTATACTGAAAGCATAAGAACAACTGATAGGACATGAAACAGAATATCCAATATGGTAACTGGTCTGGATTGAGAGTAAGGACTTAGCTGAAACTCATAAAGAGTGAACGTATTCTTAGAAATCACAGTAACTAAATGGAACATAAAACTGAGAGAAGTAACTATACGAGAAAACTATTCTCTTCTAGACTAAACTTACTAGCATGGACTGAACTAAGCTGAGGGTCTTCTAGCTTTAGGAATAATTATCGGCAGGTCTAAACTAGTCTGATATGAGGAGTCTAATATATTGCAAGTTGAAGCTACTTTGCATAAGGTATGAACACCATGGGCAAAGAGTAAGAACAAGACTATTCCCGCCTTAAACAATATGGTTGACAACCTTCAATCTTAGGAACACTTCTCTGAATACCACACTCACCATTTGCAACTAAATTTCTCATCATCTCTCATATAGATGCTAAGGTTTGAGTCTAACTACTTGTTTTCACCATGTTAAAGCCAATCTCGACTAAATCTCTTGCATCTGGAGTTATCTCCCAACAATGATATTTCTTCTTATCCCGTTAATTAACTAACCTTGAACTCTAATCAATGGGTCACTAGTCGCACAAAGCAAAGACCCACATGTATTTCATCACGACATTCAAGCCTATTACTGTGATCATCTCGTGGATTTTTTGTAGCTGACACTACCTGAGACTCATCTCCTCTTCCTAGTATATCTAGAAACTATAACTGCAAGAACTTCTACAAAGGGACACCAAAGAGAGAAAATATAGTTCTTCCCCTCTAGGCTACTACTTAGCTTCCTCTACTAACAGCTGTGACAACATAAGCCAAGATCACTGAAGGAATAGAGTAGAAGCATGAACATAAAAAATAAAGGAATACTGATCGATCTTGACATACACTTAGCGTGATCTAGCCACTCAAGGTGAGGTCTAAGAAGTCCAGTACAAAGGCCTGAGTGTCTCACATCCTAATCATAGGAATCATGGTTAGAGTAAGGAAGCACAAGCACGAATCATTCAGAATATCTTATCTGAGCATATACATGATATAGTGTGGTGTTATTAGCCATTAAGGCATAACATGAGGACTGAACTGAGCACATAGAATTGAGAATATTGTGATACATGATTTTACATATATAATGATTCTCATGGCATAAGGTTGGGACTCATAGAATCGTAGAGTAAGACTGGAATCATTGTCTGAGCAATTTATGTTTGTTTTAGGAGATGAGCATGGACATGAATCTGTATAGAGTGCATGAACTTAGTCATGCATATGGTAAAAATAAATCTGAGTATAGTGTCATCTTGACTGAAGTTCTAGGAAATCTTCTAGAATAAGAATGGATTGATATCCCATCAAAGATCTTTCTAGAATTTTATACTAGTTGAGTCGCAAGACTCGACTTGGTTACTCATTCCATCATCTCCCCCTTAGTTCAAAAATCACCCCTCTAAGTTTGGAATGTAGGAGTTATAAGAGTAGGGAAAATACTAGAATGCCCTTGAATTAAAAGAAAAGATCTAGAAATTTTTCCGATGGATGGGCTATCCGATGATCGTCGGACCTGCGATGGCCCGTTGGAGCTGTCCATCGGAAAGGGATAGTGGGCTCTCTCTCTCTAGGGAGTTCTCACAATGGGGACCATGGCCTGTGGCAGCTCCCACGCTATGTGGCCCTAGCCGTTGGGCTGGGGAGTGGCTTTACAGCCACTGGAGGTTTCCTACATTGGGTCCCACAGCCCGTCAGACTTTCGACGCACGTGATGATTGCCCGTCGGGGCTGATTTCACCCTTAAGGCTAACACTAGAGGACTCATACTCTTACGGGTGTTTATAACCAATTCTTCTAACACTTAACAAGTTAACCTTCTCTTATTTGTCTACTAACATCGTACCTCTAAGTTCATATCCACCCAAAATGACTGAATCAAAACCATACTAAGGGTCTCAACATCGTATATCTATACTCTCCTGAATTCATTTCTAAGAACACCATATAATATATACTTAGCCTTCTCCATAATCAACAACCTAAGAATTTATAAACTAGTCACACATAATACCATAAAATCTCTGAATATCATGCAACAACATACTACGTTGGGTACACGTCTACCTTTCTAATGTTTAAGGCTCTTCTTTATCTCATGACTTAGTCAAAAAAAATTGATTTTTCTAGGGGTCACGTATACATCATACATACACCACCACACTTTATGGAAAGTTAATCAACTTAAATCTCTGCACATATTAGGTCAAGCCTACTAGGTCAATTCTATAAGACTAGCATCACCACCCCCATCTTATAGTTACTATACTTCTAAATTCATTCACCTGGATCTGGGGTCATTCCTCTACTTATGGATCATAACACCTCGATTCACACTAACTCTTGAGTGATTATACTACCCAAATGCTTAGGGAACCATATTTTTTGGCTAAGGCGCTATTCATAGTAAAGTTTCTGGAAGAGGGTCTGAGAGCACATTCTTCTACAGTCTCAATCTGCACGAATGGAAAATGATACATGCTTTTGGATTGGTAGACTTTACCCACTAGTGGGCTCCTCTTAAGCCTTTGTGTAGTCTCTGAACTTTCTGATGGCTCTATCTGAGAGCACCTTACTGATAAGGATCTGAACTTTACTGTTTCCATTACCTCAAATATGGGGCATGATTGGAGGAATTGGATTAACGCACGAATTTGCATATGTTTCTGAAGGAACAGTTCTATTGCACGATTTGGAGTATGAAAGAAGGAAAACATTTCCCAAATGTCATGTAGCCTCCTGATTTTAAATGTGATACACAACACACCCATAATCAAGACTCTACTAGACACGGCTTCACGGACACCCTAGAACACTTGAACTCTGGGCTCTGATACAAAGATTGTCACACCCCAAGCCTACACCCTAGACGTGACATGGTGCTTAGAGTCGCAAGTGACCCCAAGCTAATCTATGGCCTGGCATACTGCTGAGATATAGACTGAAAGATAATGCGAAAGCTGAAATGTGTTGAGCTCTAAAAAAATATTATAACAAAATAAACTTTCATAAACTAACATAGAAAAGCATTTGAAAACTGATACAACTAACTGATTGTATGTTATTCTATGAAGCCTCTATTAGCAATAACTACAGTTAGCCAGGACATGACCCCCAACTATCTCTAATCAATATATAAAAATTGAAAACCAACTAGTATGACTACTACTGACTGGAGTTCCCGAATAAGGAGAACTCATCCCCTGCTGACTGGAAGTTGTGATTTGTCTAACCATGATCCTGGGAGCTAGCACTGAAACCTACATCATGAAATGATGAGGAATGTATACGGTCAGTACTTCGAATGTACTGAGCATGTAATATAATGCACTAACATTGAAATCTTGAAAAAACATGTATATATACTGAAATCATAACGAAAAAACCAGACAAAGCATAGACGTCTGGGAATTCATAAGTCAAACTGTAGAATATAAGCTCTTTGGCTGAAGAGAGTGTAAATTATGTTTCTGAACTCTAACTGTGAGATCATGATATTTAAACATATAAAAAACTATTACTTGGAGATCCATAGACTAAAAGGATTAACTATGTTTGTAAATCAAGAAATAGTGCAACTAAGCTGAAAACCATGAGTCCTTCCAAAAGTCATGTTTAAAGTAAATCTTTAAGGAGTTTCTTCTACTGACCATACTGAAAGTAATGATATACTGTACCGAATACAAGCTGAAAGGTATAAGCTGATGCAATGACCAAGTATATAAACATGCAACAGTATAATACTGAACAAAACTGAATAACTGAATACAAGGACATGCAAAATTAATCTGAACTGTGGGAACTACTATTAACCAACATACCCCAAGCTGAGCTAACTATGGGGCCAACATGTAACCCAGGATAGAAGGGTGTTCATACCTTACCAAGGGTACAAACAAATCTGACGTGGATCCACTAAACTGATTTCCACAAGGGACAAGGATGCCCAGCCTAATCTGACAGTGACCCCTTTGATACTTACGGTGGCGCCATAGTTTTGGGACTTAGGGACTTCTACTAAAGGTCTCATCAAAACCTGACATCTGAGCCTTCATCCCTTCATCTGCTTGGTGCTAAGCCTACTCCCAACTGAATGTAAGGCAATGAACGCAACTGAAATACTGGATAGCTCAAATAATGATAACATCTGAGAATGCAACATAATGCTAAGACTGAAAGCATTCAATTTTTTTGAAAAGTTGTAGGCTGAAAACTGACTGATTTCATGCTTTAAAACTGAATACTAGTAGATTAGGCTAAATTTTGAAGAAGTTAATTCATGTGAAAATACTACAATTTCATGCTAAGTTCTTGAAAAGAAAACTAACTCATGGAGAAGATACTATCAATCCAGGCAAAGTCTATTTCATCTAAATTCTGGGGATTTTAAAAAAATATCTGTAAAACTTCATGCAATAGCTCTTAAAATATGTACGGAAACATATTAAGTCATAAGGAGTTCAAATCTGTAAAACATGTATAGTTGGGTATGAACCCTAGAATTATAGATTTGTAGAAATCATAACTGAAAGCGGAACTTTGGGAATGAGGGTGAAAGGAGGTCCTCATTGATTACCCATATACCTAATTACTAAAGAATTTCTAGAGCTGGAACTGGGGGATGAAAACTTGTAGAAGAAATCTGAAGTAAAACCCTTGAGAGACTTTCTTGCTTGAGCTTTTATGCTCTTGCTTACTTTAAACCCTAGGTGTCTTGCCTTAGAGTTTTGAGAAATAGATTTTATAGATTGATCGATGTTCTTCTAAGGAATAACCCTCTTTGGGTGTTTAAAAGACATGTGGAATGACCTGAGGTAAGGAAACAACCAAACTATTCTCAACTTCAATGTTGAAAAAAGTGCAGAAAAGTCATCGAACGACGCTTTCCACTGGCCGTCAGGTGGCCCATGGGTCATCGAACCCAACCGTCGGCCTGACGGGGGTAAAATAAGCTTGGTGGATAGTTCCTACGCCCTGCCACCATGAGCCATTATGGCTCCCATTGGAGTCAAGGATGGCCATTGGAATTCCCACTCCCGTCGGCCCTTCCCACACTCGTCAGATTTTTGAGAATATAATAGTGCTTCACTAAAATATCCATAACGTTTTACTCCAGACTAGGATTAATGAGCGGTCGGTGGCTTTGGAAAGAAGATTCAAATACATTTTATTTGTTGGGTACAAGGCCACCTAACTCTATACATTCTAGGAGTAATGTTCATTTGAAGTTGATCCTAATTAGAACTTATATGAAAACTTAATCAGTAGAAAGGCATTCAACTTAACTTTGAGCTAGAGGTTCTTTATGACTTTAATTCATATCTAATACACCTACAAAACTTAAGAATTGATCTTAATACTTAGATACATAGTAAATTCATCGATTGTGGGTCAAACCACATATAAAAAATGGTTCGGATCTTAGCTTAGAATTTCTGAGGTGTTACAACATTCCCCCCTTGGGATCATTCGTCCTCGAATGAAGACTAACTAGGCTGAAGTTGTGAGAAAAGGGCTACATCCCACCGACTGAGTTCTAAAATCTGATGTATTAACATGGTAACTGATTTTTGACTGAAACATGAACTGAGCGTGGTTTGTGAGGCCTATATGCATACTGAAAGCATAAGAACAACTAATAGGACATGAAATTGAATATCCAATATGGTAACTGGTCTGGATTGAGACAAGGGACTTAGCTGAAACTCATAAGAGTGAACGTATTCTTAGAAATCACAGTAACTAAAAGGAACATAAAACTGAGAGGATTAACTATACGAGAAAACAATTTTATTCTAGACTGAACTTACTAGCATGGACTGAACTGAGCTGAGGGTCTTCTGGCTTTAGGAATAATTATCGGCAGATCTGAACTGGTCTGATATGAGGAGTCTAGTATCTTGCAAGCTGAAGCTACTTGGCATAAGGTATGAGCACCCTGGGCAGAGAGTAAGAACAAGACAATTCTCGCCTTAAACAATATGGTTGACAACCTTCAAGCTTAGGAACACTCTTCTTAACTACACCAACTTCTCTGAATACCACACTCACCATTTGAAACTAAATTTCTCATCATCGCTTATATAGATGCTAAGGTCTGAGTCTAACTACTTGCTTTCACCATTTTAAAGCCTTTATTGACTAAATCTCTTGCATCTGAAGTTATCTCCCAAGAATGATATTTCTTCTTATCCCGTAAATCAATTAACCTTGAACTCTAATCAATAGGTCACTAGTCGCAAAAAGTAAAAACCCACATGTATTTCTTCACGACATTCAAGCCTATTACCGTGATCATCGCGTGGATTCTTTGTAGCTGAGACTCATCTCCTCTTCCCTAGTATATCTAGAAACTGTAACTGCAAGACTTCTACAAAGGGACACCAAAAAGTGGAAAATCTAGTTCTTCCCCTCTAGGCTACTACTTAGCTTCCTCTACTAACAGTTGTGGCAACATAAGCCAAGATCACTAAAGGAATAGAGTGGGAGCATGAGCATCAAAAATAAAGGAATACTGATCGATCTTGACATACACTTAGCATGATATAGCCACTCAAGGTGAGGTCTAAGAAGTCCAGTACAAAGGCCTGAGTGTCTCACATCCCGGTCATAGGAATCATGGTTAGAGTAAGGAATCACAAGCACGAATCGTTCAGAAAATCTAATCTGAGCATATACATGATATAGCCTGGTGTTGTTAGCCATTAAGGCATAACTTGAGGACTGAACTGAGCACATAGAATTAAGAATATTGTGATACATGAGTTTACATATATAACGATTCTCATGGCATAAAGTTGGGACTCATAGAATCGTAGAGTAAGACTTGAATCACTATCTGAGCAATTTCTGTTTGTTTTAGGAGATGAGCATGGACATGAATCTGTATAGAGTGCATGAACTTAGTCATGCATATGGTACAAATAAATCTGAGTATAGTGTCATCTTGACTGAAGTGCTAGGAAATCTGCTAGAATAAGAATGGATTTATATCCCATCATAGATCTTTCTAGAATTCTATACTAGTTGAGTCGCAAGACTCGACTTGGTTACTCATTCCATCATCTCCCCCTTAGTTCAAAAATCACCCCTCTAAGTTTGGAATGTAGGAGTTATAAGAGTAGGGAAAATACTAGAATGCCCTTGAATTAAAAGAAAAGATCTAGAAATTTTTCCGCTGGATGGGCTATCCGATGATCGTCGGACCTGCGATGGCCCGTTGGAGCTGTCCGTCGGAAAGGGATAGTGGGCTCTCTCTCTCTAGGGAGTTCTCACGACGAGGCCTATGGCCTGTGGCAGCTCCCACGCTCCGTGGCCCTGGCCATTGGGCTGGGGAGTGGCTTTACAGCCACTGGAAGTTTCCTACGTTGGGTCCCACAGCCCATCAGACTTCCGACGCCGATGGTGACGGCTTGTGTCAAACCCCAACTCAGGGAGGCGCGACTGGCACATTGTGCCTCACTTGATCGAGCAAACCAATAGAAACCAAACCAAACAAAATGAAACGAAATGGAATCAAACTCAAATATAACAAATAGATAATACAAAGCCTGCCAGGCTATAACTGACTCTCAGACCCACAACAAATATCTACAAGCCTCTATGATGAAAAACTGCTAACCACGAGTCGAGAAAGGGCCCCAACATACCCATTACCAAAACAAAACCAAGGAACACTCTAGGTTCAACAACTCCGAGAAAAATGGAGTGCACCAACTATCAGCTAAACTTGACCATACGCAATCAGGACCACTGTCTACTTGATAACCTACAGGAATGAATGCAGCGCCCCCCGAGCAATGGAACGTCAGTACGAAAGAATGTATTGAATATGTAAGGCGATAGAATAGCAGAAAAAACATAACCCAAAACTGAAACCACAATAGGAAGAAAATCAAAATAGGAACAATACCAACATTCCAGCCACAACCTGTATAGACACAATGTCAGCCTAACACTACCTTACCTTCCCCTACTCCAGACCCCACAACAACCACAACCTCAACCACTCATCGACTCTAAAGCTCAAGATATATCTAACCACAACAACCCTAACATATGAATGCAATGCAAGATGAACAACACAATACAAAGGCTCAACCTGCGGAATGAACTCATGCTTTACGAGAGAGAAATGATCAAAGAAGGCCATGTGGAAAAATACTCATGCCTTACAGGTCCTCATAATGCAATAGGCTCGACCATGCAGAAGGGTCTCACGCCTTACAGGTCATCACAAAGCCATGGGCTCAACCATGCAGACAGGTCTCACGCCTTATAGGTTTTCGTGAATCCTCTAGGTAATCGCAATCAAAATGCAATAAAATATGATGAAATATGCAACATATAATACAATCCCATACAATCTTTTAAGGAATCCCCAAGTATCCAAGAACCACTATACCTCCTTCATACCATAACCATAACACCATAATTAACCCAACAATCACCATAATCTGATAGCCACAAATATACCACCACATCCTTCCAACTTAACACTTAAACCAACATTATCAAATATGAGTTTTAACGAGAATAACACAAACAATAATTTAGAGACATCTAATAATCGACTCTTCGATAGCACGATATAGATGAAGATTTCAAATCGTAAGAATCATGCCAAAAAATAAAATAGCCTTTACATACCAATACTAGTTATTGAAGTTATCACGAACTCCCTCTACCTGTTCCCTTCAGCCAAAACATATGATTTGCTACAATTCAAAACCCACACGATAAAATGGTTAAGAAAATAATGGAGAAATCATGGGACTTAACCCGGAAAATATTACTTCTCCCAAAATATTAAGGGGAAAATAAAGTAATAAAACCTAGAGATACTACTAGCATGAGCCTTCACTGAGTAATCTGGACATGAAAGTTTGGTTGGAAATGGAAAACACGGAGAAAATATAGACATATCATGTCACAAAGTTGTTTAGACACCATATCGTCCATGATAAGTATCAATTCTCATGTTGATCAAGTGATCTAAAAACTATGACAATTTGATTAGCTTAGGAACTTATAATTGTCAAATGAGTAAAATATCAAATGGAAGAAAAAGAGAATAATTTAAAAATTGAAAGTAAGGAAAATAAAATCTGAGAGGATAGGTAAGAAAACAAAAAAATGAGTTGCAAAATTATGACTTATGCTAAGTGGGACAAGTGGCAAGCCATACCAAACTCTAAAAAATGTTGCCCACTCCTTCCACCTCCACGTGGAAGTGGAGGTGGCATACCAAGATTAATTTTATCCCATTATGTAAGTATTTAGATATTGCATAAGTTCATAGTAAAATACATATAATATTTTCAATATGCCACAATTAATAGAAAATTATTTGGAATAAAGCCTTCTATATACAAGAGTATTTTTTTCCCACATAACTAGACTTACTATCTCCGTTAAAATATTAATAACTTATAAAACTCTTGTAAAATAAATACATACAAAGACATATCGTAACAAAAAATATTTAAAATATTTTAAGAAGGAAATAAAAATATAACCTTTTACCAAATTCAACTTTTCAATCACATATTTTCAAATATGTGTGATGTTAATAAAATTCTCAAATTTAAGCTTGCAAGTCTTTGATGGTTAACCTTAAAACACCTAGGGTGTTACAGCCCGTCGGGGCTGATACCGCCCTTAAGGCTAACACTAGAGGACTCATACTCTTACGGGTATTTATAACCACTTTCTCTAACACTTAACAAGCTGACCTTCTCTTATTAGTCTACTAACATCGCACCTCTAAGTTCATATCCACCCAAAATAACTGAATCAAAACCATACTACGGGTCTCAACATCATATATCTATACTCTCCTGAATTCATCTCTATGAACACCATATAATATACACTTAGCCTTCCCCATAATCAACAACCTGAGAATTTCTAAACTAGTCACACATAATACCATAAAATCTCTGAATATCATGCAATAACATACTACTCTGCGTACACATTTATCTTTCTAATGTTTAAGGCTCTTCTTTATCTCATGACTTAGTCAAAAATTTCTAATTCATCTAGGGGTCACGTATACATCATACCTGCACCACCACACTTTATGGCAAGTTAATCAACTTAAATCTATGCACATGTTAGGTCAAGCCTACTAGGTCAATTCCATAATACTAGCATCACCACCCCCATCTTATAGTTACTATACTTCTAAATTCATACACCTGGATCTGGGGTCATTCTGCTACTTTACACCTCGATTCACACTAACTCATGAGTGACTGTACTACCCAAATGCTTAGGAAACCATACTTTTTGGCGAAGGTGTTATTCATAGTAAAGTTTTAGGAAGAGGGTCTGAGAGCACATTCTACTACAGGCTCAATCTGCATGAATGGAAAATGATACATGATTTTGGATTGGTAGACTTTACACACTAGTAGGCTCCTCTTAAGCTCTTGTGCAGTCTCTCAACTTTCTTATGGCTCTATCTGAGAGCACCTCACTGATAGGGATCTGAACTTTACTGTCTCCAAAACTTCAAAGATGGGGCATGATTGGAGGAATTGGATTAATGCACGAATCTACATATGTTTCTGAAGGAACAGTTCTACTGCACAATTTGGAGTATGAAAGAAGGAAAACATTTCCTAAATGCCCTGTAGCCTCTTGATTATAAATGTGGTGCAAAACACATCCATAATCAAGACTCTACTAGACACGATACCCTAGGACACTTGAACTCTGGGCTCTGATACCAAGTTTGTCATTCCCCAAGCCTATACCCTGGACGCGACATGGTGCTTAGAGTCACAAGTGACCTCAAGTTAATCCATGGCCTGGCATACTGCTGAGATATAGACTGAAAGATAATGCAAAAGCTGAAATATGTTGAGCTCTAAAAAAATATTATAACAAATAAACTTTCATAAACTGAGATACAAAAGCATTTGAAAACTGATACAACTAACTGACTGTTTGTCTGTCTATGAAGCACCTATTAACACTGGCTACAGTTAGCCAGGACATCACCCTCAACTATCTCTAATCAATATATAAAAATTAAAAACCAAATGCTATGACTTTTACTGACTGGAGTTCCCGAATAAGGAGAACTCATCCCCTGATGATTGGAAGTTGCGATCTCTCTGACCATGATCCTGGGAGCTAGCACTAAAACCTACATCATGAAATCATGCAGCACAAGAAATGTATACGGTCAGTACTTTAAATGTACTGAGCATGTGAGATAATGCACTAACTTTGAAATCTTGAGAAAACATGTATATATACTGAAAGCATAACGGAAAACCGGACTAAGCATAGACGTTAGGGAATGCATAAGTAAAACTGTAGAATATAAGCTCTTTGGCTGAAGAGAGTGTAAATCATGTTTCTGAACTATAATTGTGAGATCATGATATTTAAACATATGAAAAACTGTTACTTGGAGATCCATAGACTAAAAGGATGAACTATGTTTGTAAATCATGAAATAGTGCAACTGAGCTGAAAATCATGAGTCATGCCAAAAGTCATGTTTAAAGTAAATCCTTAGGAAGTTTCTTATACTGAACATATTGAAAATACTGATATACTGTACTGAATGCAAGCTGAAAAGTATAAACTAATGCAATGACCAAGTATATAAACATGCAATTGTATAATACTGAACTGAACTGAATAACTGAATACAAGTTCATGCAAAATGAATCTGAATTGTGAAAGCTACTATTAATCGACATACCCCAAGCAAAGCTAACTATAGGTCCAACCTGTAACCCTGGATGGAAGGGTGTTCATACCTTGCCAAGGGTACAAACAAATCTGATGTGGATCCACTAAGCTGATGTCCACAAGGGACAAGAGTGCCCAACCTAATCTAACAGTTGACCCCTTCATACCTATGTTGGCGCCATAGTTCTGGGACTTAAAGACTTCTACTAAAGGACTCAGCCTAACATGACAGCTGAGCCATCATCCCTTCGTCCGCTTGGTGCTAAGCATACACCCAACTGAATGTAAGGCAATGAATGCAACTGAAATACTGGATAGCTCAAATATTAATAACATCTCAGAATGCAACATAATGCTAAGACTGAAAGCATTCTATTTTTTTAAAAGCTGTAGGCCTAAAACTGACTGATTTCATGCTTTAAAACTGAGTACTAGTAGATTAGGCTAAATTTTGAAGAAGTTAATTCATGTGAAAATACTACAATTTCATGCTAAGTTCTTGAAAAGAAAGCTAACTCTCGGAGAAGATACTGTCAATCCAGGCTAAGTCTATTTCATCTAAATTCCAGGGATTTTATGAAAATGTCTGTAAAACTTCATGCAATAGCTCTTAAAACATGTACGAGAACATATTAAGTCATAAGGAGTTCATCTCTGTAAAACATGTATAGTTGGGTATGAACAATAGAATTATTGATTTGTAGAAATCATAACTGAAAGCTGAACTTTGGGCATGAGGGTGAAAAGAGGTCCTCATTGAATACCCACATACCTGATTACTAAAGAATTTCTAGGACTGGAACTGGGGGATGAAAACTTAAAGAAGAAATCTGAAGTAAAACCCTTGAGAGAATCTCTTGCTTGAACTTCTATGCTCTTGCCTGCTTGAAACCCTAGTTGTCTTGCCTTAAAGTTTCAAGAGAATGATTCTAGAGATTGATCGATGTTCTTCTATGGAATAACCCTTTATGGGTGTTTAAAAGATATGAGGAATGACCTAAGGTAAGGAAAGGACCAAACTACCCCGCACTTCAATGCTGAAAAAAGTGTCGAAAAGTCATCCGACGACACTTCCCATGGGTCATCGGGTGGCCCATGGGTCGTCAGACCCAACCATCGTCCTTATGGGGTCAAATAAGCTTGTTGGATGGTTTACATGCCCTGCCACCATAGGACATCATGGCTCTCATAGGTGTCAGGGACGGCCATCAAAATTCCCACGCCCGTCGGCCCTTCTCACGCCCGTCAAATTTTCGACAGCATGACTAAAATATCTTTAACTTTTTACTCCGGACTCAGGTAATGAGTGGTCGGTGACATTAGAAATAAGATTCAAATACCTTTAATTTGGTGGGTACTAGGCCACCTAACTCTGTACATTCTAGGAGAAATGGTCATTTGAAGTTGACTATAGTTAGAACTTACATAAAAACTTAATCGGTAGAAAGACTTTCAACTTAACTTTGAGCTAGAGGTTTTTTATGACTTTAATTCATATCGAATACAACTACAAAACTTAAGAATTGATCTTAATACTTAGATACATAGTAAATTCATCGGTTGTGGGTCTAACCACATATAAAGAACGGTTCGAATCTTAGCTTAGAATTTTTGGGGTGTTACACACACTTCCTGCCAGTTCATTCTTCCTACAGTGCAAAGAGGTTGGCTCAGATTTACCTTTGTGAGATTATTCATTTGCATGGGGTCTCAGCCTCTATTATTTTAGACCACAACATTGAGTTCACATCTCAGTTTTAGAGGACTATTCAGCGAGAGTTGGATACAGAGGTTCAACTTAGTACTGTATTTCACCGTCAAACAGATGGCCAGTCCGATAGGACTATTTAGGTCATAGAGGACATGTTATGGTCCTGTGTTCTTGACTATTCAGGTCATTCCCGCATTTAAACTTTCCTTGTACTATTAGAGCTTGTCTGTAGTGGCCCCAAGTTATTTATGGCTTGCTGGGACTGTTGATGCATGCCTTGCCGTTCATTCGGTCTTTATGGTCGTTTCCTTATTTTAGAGCTTAAACTTAGGTAATCATTGACTTCAGTCAATATTCTTGGTAAACATGCTCATAATCAAATTTCGACAGTTCTGTTAGCTCCAGAGCGTGGATTTTGATCTAAATAGACCCTTGGCTGGGGTCTACGAGCTTTTGGTTTAGTTTTGTGTTGCTTTTTGTGTTTTCTGGCCAGTTGAACTTAGAAGTTTGACTTTGGTCAACATTCAGAGAAGACAGCCTCAGATGGAAATTCTGTCAGCACTTTTAGCTCTGGAATGTCGAATTTGGGCTAAGGGGACCTTTGGTTCAGGTTTTGAGGTTACCGGACTTGTTTAGGCCATGAAGTTTCGTTTTGGAAAAGTTGGCCTAAAGTTGGTTTCAGGCGTGGGGTCTATTTTTCATTAAATCGAACTTCGTTGGGGTTTTCATCGATTCTGTTGAGTCTGAAATGCCATTTTTAGTTGAATATTTCAGCTCGTTTGTGTTCGCAGGACCCCAGATGCTTTTTCGAAGGTCTGTTCATTAAAAAATCTACCTAAGTTGGCTGCAGCATATGGTTCTTGTTGGTATGGTGCCAGGGCATCGCTTGGGTCGTGCGTGCACCTGAGCACCGCGCCTGCATGCCTGCCAGGCCTCGAAAGCCAATGCGCAGGCGCGCTGGTGGGAGTGGCAGCTATATAGCTGCCCCCTTCTTTAAATTTCCCCATCATTTCTTCGCATTTTCCAAGTGAATTCTCTATTGATGCTCACTCCAAAACCTCTATTTCTCAACCTGGTTCATCCTAAAGCTTGAAGGCTTATATATCTCCGGTCAGTGAGCATTTGTTAGCTTCTAATTCGGTAAGTTTCATTGTTATCCGGTAATTTCCATTGTTTTTCCTCTTTGATTTCTCTAGTTTGTGGGTTGTTTTGAGCTCTTACTGTTGGTTAAATCCACTCAATTTTGGAGCATGAACTCCCGAGAATGTGGGAAACATCATGGTATTTTTCTTTTTTGGCTTTCAGTTGCAGGGCCCACGGGTTCGCTTGTGACCCGAATTTTGACCCGGCTATACTTTTAGCAATATGGGTATCATTAGTCTTATTTTAATGCATAGATTATCTTATTGATAGTGTGTTTGCTTTTTGGGACTTCTCGAAGTAGTTTGGGCTTGGACAACGTCATTCCAGTAGCTTATCATCGGACGACAGGTAGGTTACAGTCTTCTATATATTAGATTTTGCTTATATAGGCTATAATTATACTAATTAGCATCCTTGGGTTGGGTTTTATTAGCTTGGCACCCCAGACCTTGTCCGCTTCATTTTTGTCCCTCTTATTTCACTCGTGTCGTTGTAGTATTTATTGTAGTTGGTAGTATTACCCTTGTGGTCCTGTGTGGCCTTGTATTTGACTCTAGACTATAAAAGGCAGATTATTTGGGAATGTCCATGTGCCCCGGGCATCGATATTATGATTGTAGAGCTGGTTATCTATGTTGTAGAGCGATTGGAGCCTGTGTAGGGCTAATAGGTTGATTGTGAGCCGTTGGGCTACTAATTGTGTTCGAGCATGCCATTATCATCCATATAAAGAGATTTCTTGCATGTTTTACTACTATTTTGCATGTGGGCCTACTATAAATGGTTTTCTAAACCTTGCATGATCTTGAGGGCCCATTTTCGGTAAAAATGGTTATAAAAGAATTTGGAACTGATTTTTATGGATCTTCTTGGGGGTAAGAGAGACTAAATGATGATTTTATCACTATTTTCATACTTATACTAGACTCGGCTGAGCCGTAGTGCTAGACATATTTCACTACTGATTTGAGACGATACCAGACTCGGTCGAGCTGAGCGTCAGACTTGTTTTTACTACTGTTTTAGACCCAGATACACCTGGGCACCTTTTAATGGGGTTTTTGAGACTTTATTCACTTATTTAGACCCGGATAGACTTTGGGCACCCATTTTTTGAGATTTCAGTTATTGGTTTGGATTCGGATACCCTCCGTATGATTACTCTGAGATTCTGAGATTTTGTATGTGGTCGAGGATCTCCATGGACCTTGTTAATACGGACCAAGGGATACGTGTTGAGTGTGCCGGAGGAGGGGTATATAGTGTAGTTGAGGTATACAGGTGCGTCCTTCCATGAATCCTACCTACTGGGCCTATCGACGCCAGATGAGGTATATACGGTACTACAGTTACAACTGGTTTCACACTATTGCATCATATCATTCATTTTTGTATGATTCCACCCTTGTTTGCTATTTGTAGAGTGTACGCTCCAGCAGTATGGGATGCGGAGAATTTATTTTCACTTGTATGTGTTCCTCGGGTGTATGGGCGCCCGTTGGGACTTTAGGTAGATTTATTACTATTATCCTATTGTAGTACTGGTACTTGTTATTGTTACATTTGGATTCTTGTTCGATTATTTGTATTTGAGATTGGAGTTATTAGAATGAATTGATTAGTAGTATTTCTTCGAGCATGATTATGTTGTTTACTTTCCTTCCTCCCTTTTTTACTTGAGGTTACCGGTATACCGCTTTTCTTTCTAAACTCTTTTTATTATATATATTGTTGTTGCAAGGATCCAGGTGCATTCTTCTTTTTTTCACCCATGTTCTGTATTATAATATCTCTTGTGGCTAGCCTAGTTTGGTTGTTTTCTCCTTGTACTCTATCTGTGCTAGCTTTCATGTACTTATCTGTTTGCTTCTGTGATTACCTTCCTTTATTATGCTATTTACTACTTTTATATCTTATATGCGCTCAGTCGGCCTATGATGCTTACTAGGTACCCGTCGCTTTACAATTGGTGCTCATACTACACTCTGCATCTTCCTGGTGCAGATCCTAGTGTGAGCCAGTTCCGTTTACTCGTAAAGACTCGTGTGGAGTGCTTTTGGATCATCCGAGACTGGGGGTGAGCTCCTGGCGATCGGCACTTAGCTTTTATCTCCTCTTTTGTGTTTCATACTCTTTTGTTATTTAGAGACTTATGTATATATTCTTATGGGCCCTTGTACTCTGTTATGTAGTAGCGACTCTTATATTGTGATACCAGGTCGTGGAATGGCTTAGTTTCCTATTTATACTTATATTCTTGTTGCTATTTTTTCACTTTATCTCTTGCTTCCGATTATATCTTCTTCTTCCGCATGCTTAGTTAGATAGTAGTCCATTACTAACCGTTCTGGGCTACGGGAATTGGTACGCCTACAAGGGAGTTTTAGGTGCCATCATGACCTAAGAAATCGGGTCGTGACATATGTTACGAATACACTTTTAGCTTATGATATTACTTGAGTAAGTACATTACAGTTTTTCTACTATCATATGATTTTTGCCACAAATATGTTTTCAATTATGTTTTACTTCATGCATAGCTCACATACTCAGAGTACTGATCGCATACCTCTTTGTGCTATTGTCACGCTCCGAGCCTACTCCTTGAACGTAACACGAGACCCGAGACCACAAGTGATCTCAAACTAATCCTTTGGCATTAGCATGACTTAAAAACTGAACATAAACGTAAGGGCGGAAGCTTAACTGAAGTAATGAGCAACTTAATCTGTTATAAAAATATAAGTCTAAAAATGACAATCTGAATTAAGTTGAATATTTGACTCTATGTCTGAAAGCCTCTACTACTGACGAGCTGTTGGGATAAGCCCCCAGCTAACTCTAAATACTGAAAACTGAATGAAAGAACTACTAGTCTAGAATGAAGCTAAACTCCAAGTCCTCGAATGAGGAGGACTTACCAAGCTAGCTGGATGTGTTGCTGATCTACTAGCCTCGAATCTGGGGGCGAGCTACTGAACCTACATCATGATAGGATGCAGTACAAAGAGGTATGCGTCAGTACTATAGGATGTACTGAGTATGTGAGATATGCAGAATCTGGAGTAAATCATGCTAAAAGTATATTTGAAACTGAAATCATGCTATAATAGTAAAAAGTTGTAATGTAAAGACTTAATGTAATATCATAAGCTGAAAACATCTTTAGAATCATAGTAATATTAGAAAGTCTGAAATCTGAAAGCAAAGAGTCAATACATTTAAAAGCTTGAAACTATTTCTGTGGGAGGTTCTCTTAACTGACATAGACCATGTGAGCTACATGGAATCCGATGTATCCGCCCCGTCGAGAGGACCCAATATACCTTGCCAAGGTATAAAGGTAGCTTGGCGTGATAACTAGTTTCTGATGCCCAACTGAGGGGCTAAATAAACTTACGGGGGCACGTAGTTCTGAGACTTGGGGTACTCTCACCCTGTCCAACTCGGTGCTAAATACTACTCTCAAAACATACATATAGCTCATATAATACTTGTGACATATCTAATGCCAAAACTATTCATAGCTTAGGTAGACATAACTAGATGCAAAACCATTCATAAAACATAGGGACATATCTAATGTCATGTTATTCATACTTCAAAATCCTTAAAACAAAGCATGACCATAGTTCAAAACATACTGTTTACTAAAACTCGTAATTTAAAGAACTAAGCATCCAATTTTCATAAATACTTGGGGTCATGTTATCTAAACATGACAATTTTGCTTGAAAACATGCAAGTGGAAGAATTCATGCTAGAAACCATTTTCAATGCATGGGCTTTTGAAAATACTTAAGGAATCTCATATGGATCATGGGTAAAAGATGAGAAACTATGAATAGATGCTAATAAACTGAATTCATAACAAATTTACAAATTGGACAAGGGTTAGCCTTCAAATCATAAATAGAAAATCACTTATAATAATCCATGCAAAATCATGCAATTTAGAGTTAGAATTCATAGAAGAATCACGAGGAAATAATTTATAGAGGAACCAATGAGAATTGGGTAAGAACCTAAATTTTGAAATTTCATACAAATCAATTTAGAAGATTGGGGTTTTAGGCATAAGGGTGAAGGAATTCCCTTATTGAATACCCGCATACCTGAACTTGAAACTTTCCTAGCTTGGGACTTGAGGATGGAGGATGGGAGAAGAAACCTTAGGCCTTGGAGCTTGAGAGGATGATCATTTTCTTTCTTTTGGAGCTTGAATTGAGAGAATGAAAGAGAACTAGGCTAAGTGGGAATGAAACCCTCCTATAGGCTTAAAACAACAAGTTTTAGGATTTTAGAGTGGGAAAAGACCAAAATACCCTTAATTAAACTTACAGAAAATTAGACGGACGGTCCCTTCGATGGGCCATCGAAACTCCCACGGGCCGTCGGGATCAAGACGTGGGATTCCGAGGCTAAAAATAGAACACTGGCCCATTCTGACATCTGGGGTTCCACGGGACGTCGTGCCTCCCACGGGCCATCAGAATTGGCGTCAAAAATCATCACGGGCATCGTCCTTTCCCATGACTGTCGGAAACGACCGTCGAGTCTTTGGCAGCCTGATAGTGCTTCACTAAAATGGCCATAACTTTTTACTCCGGATGAGTGGTCGGTGACGTTGGAATGAACATTCAAATACCTTAGAAGTTATGATCGTTAGAAGTTCTTACTAGGGTCAACTCTTCATATTTTAGGAGTTATGATCGTTAAAAGTTGACCTTAGTAAGAACTTACATGAAAACTAAATCGGTAGAAAGGCTTTCAACTTATTTTGAGCTAGAGGTTCTTTATGACCCTAATTCATATATAATACACCTCCAAAACTTCAGAATTGATCTTAATACTTAGATATATAGAAAATTCATCTAGTTTGGGTCTAACAACATATAAAGAACGGATCAGATCTAGGCTTAGAATTTCTGGGGTGTTACAGCTGCATCTTATCATGATGTAGATTCAGGCGCTCGCTCTCAAACTCGTGGCTAGATACCAACAGGATTTTCAGTCGCAGTGGTGAGTCTTCATCATCCGAGGACTTAGTTATGAGTTTAGTTTAACTTTCATGATTTTATTTCAGTACTTAGAGTTTGCTGGGGATCTTATCCCAACAACTTAATTTATCAGTTAGAGGCTTTTCAGACATAGCTAGACAATCGATATTCGTGTTGGTATTCAACTTTTGATATTCTTATATCATTATCTTTATGATGATTTAAGTTGCTCACTGCTTCAGCTTATGCTTCCGCTATATATGTTTATGTTATGTTTAAGTCATGCTAAGGCCAAGGGTTAACTTGGGATCACTTGTGGTCTCAAGTCCTGTGTTATGTCCAGGGGGTAGTCTCGGGGTGTGACAAATAGATGATTTATTAGTTCGGTACTTTTGGATATTTTGATGTCTTATTTAGGAACTATGATTTTACTCATTTGGTAAGATTGTATAAGACTTGGAGAAGTTCTAATAATTTTTACAAATTATGAGATTTTCATGTTTAATTTATAAAAGAAATATAACTAAAAAAATTCAAATTATATGTTCAAATAAATTTCAATTTCAAATCATCAGCAAACGAGCCCTTAATTTATGTAAGTTGAATCCAAAACATATAATTCTCTATGTCAAAATTTACATAGTTTAAAATTTTGGATGAGTAACATCTTTTTAGGCACCATGTCTAAGCATACATAGGTGGTAATTTATTCAGATTAAGAATATTTTTAATATTTTATCTCGTACAAAAAAAAAGAGAAAAATAAGTTGAAATTGAAAATAATGATGAGCTCCAACATCCAAGCTCATTTTGTCATCCAGTTATTCACCGAGTTCATTGCTAATATTATGGAAAGTAACTGGTAAGCATGCAATCGCAACAGACCACGTGGCAGGCAATGATAAGTTAAAGGCAGCAAATGGAGAGTCAGCTCATTTCAAGTGGGGCCACCTGAAGTTTTTGGTCCAAAAGGGAAAAAGTACATGAAATTACATGAGTATCCCAAGAGTGAGTGGTCTTCAATTTTTGTCCCTCATAAGAAAAGTCTTTAAAGAATACCCTTCCTTCCTTTTTATGAATAGAACAAATACATTTTTACCCCTCTACACCATAACTCTCCATGTTCATTTGTTTCTCAACTTTTAATTTTTATTTTTTCCTTTTCCTTTTATCTTTTAATTTTTTTTCTTTTTTCTTTTTTTTTCTTTTTTCTCATTTTTTTTAATTCTCATTTTCTTTTTTCTCAACCTTTTTTTTTTTGTTCTTTTTTTTCTCAACTCTCTTATTTTTTCTTTTCTTTTTTTTTTTTTTTCTTTTTTTTTTTAATCTTTATTTTTTCCTTTTCTCTTTTTTTTTCTTTTGTTTTTTTCTTTTTTCTTAACCTCTATTATTTTTTGCTAATGAATAAAAAGTTGGATAATCCGCAAAGAGAATCTTCTTTATTTGAAATCGAAGTAAATTTAAGGACGTGCTTTGTTGTTTGGAAGTCCTTTGGAACAAGTCTTGCCTCTAAGACAAATATTATAGAATATCTCATAAATCAACACACAATGAGATAGTGTCAAGTCTTGCTCGTGGGGCATTACTTGTTGTTTGAAAATTATTGAGCTAAGTCTTGTCTCTAAGGCAAGAATTATAGAGCATCTCATAAATTAAGACACAATGAAGTAGTGTTAACTCTTTCCCATGAGGCATAACTTTTTTTTTGGGAGGCCCTTGGGCTAAGTCTTGCCTCTAAGGCAAACGTTATAGAGCATCTCATGATCAAGACACAATGTGCTAGTGTCAACTCTTGAACATGAGGCGTAACTTGTTGTTTGAAAGTCTTTGAGCTAAGTCTTGCCTCTAAGGCAAGAGTTACAGGGCATCGCATAAATCAAGACACAATGTGGTAGTGTCAACTCTTGCCCATTTGACGTAACTTGTTATTTGGAAGTCCTTGGGCTAATTCTTGCCTCTTAGGCAAGCGTTATAGAGCATCTCATAAATCAAGCACAATGTGGTAGTGTCAACTCTTGCCCATGGGGTGTAACTTATTGTTTGAAAGTCATTGGGTTAAGTCTTGTCTCTAAGGCAAGAGTTATAGAATGTCTTATAAATCAAGATACAATGAGATAGTGTCAAGTCTTGCTCGTGAGGCATAACTTGTTGTTTGAAAATTCTTGAGCTAAGTCTTGCCTCTAAGGCAAGAGTTATACAGTATCTCATAAATCAAGACACAATGAAATAGTGTGAACTCTTGCCCATAGGATGTAACTTGTATTTTTTGAGAGGTCCTTAGGTTAAGTCTTGCCTCTGAGGCAAGTGTTATAAAACATCTCATAAATCAAGACACAATGTACTAGTGTCAAGTCTTGCTCATGGGGCATAATTTGTTGTTTGGAAGTTTTTAGGCTAAGTCTTGCCTCTAACGCAAGAGTTATAGAACATCTCATAAAACAAATAAAGATTGAGAAAAATGATTAAAAAAAAGGGAAAAGAAAAATTAAAAATCAAATAAAAAATAAAAAATAGAAGTTGAGAGAAAAAAATAGAATTGAAAGGAGAAAAGAAAAAAAATAAAGATTGAGAAAAAAGAAAAAAACGTAGAAGAAAGAATATAAAAGTTTGAGGAAAAAAAGAAAAAAAAAGAGAAAAAATAAATATAAAAGTTGAGAGGCAAATGAGCATAGAGAGTTGTTTAAAAATATTTAAGGTACAGAGGGGCAAAAAAGTAGGTGTTCTATACATAAAAACAAGAAAGACTATTTTTCTAAGGTCTTTCTTATGGGAGACAAAAATACAAAACCACCCCTTTAAGGGGCATTTGTATAGTTATCCCGAAAGCATTTGTATAGTTATCCCGAAAAAGTATTATCAAAGGATTTTTTTGTCAATTCAAGTTAGCAGGAAGCTCCTCCCTTTACCTCTTATTCATATTTTAGTAAGTACTAATAAAAACAAAATAGTTTGCAGCCTTGTTGCTGCAGCCATCTGAAACCCTAAAATCTCATCGTTTCACAGTTTGTCTCCCCATTTTTTTCTTCACAGTGGAGTCGCGATTACTTCCCTCTTCGCCGGAGTGAGAGGCTACTGAGTGTCAATCTTGAAATCAGGTTTCGCTCGAAATGGCGAGTCCAGTGGAGTCACTAACTTCCATTTCTTCATCACTTGCAACATCATCCACCAAACGCCGAATCCAGATTTTCCGCAATGACATTCCTTCAATTCTCAGTAATTCTGGTCAGCATTTTTTCCTTATGCATCTGTTGGCTGTTGCTTCAATTCTTTTTTGGAGATATGGCCTGTTTGGCTTGACGGGAAACATATTTTTTTGGCAAAATATTTTCCATTTGGACATGGGATTTGAGATCATGATCTCAAATCTCAAATTCTCCAAAAAAAAAAAGAAGATTTGTGATTCCGATTTTTTAAAATGTAAAACTTGACTCATAAGTTTATATTTTGTTGTAAAAGAAGACCCACCATTTTAAATTTTGCCAAAAAATATTCATGCTCGGCCTTTAAGAGATTGTCCGTATCATGTGAAAATATTATATTAAATCTTTACTATTATTGTTGGCTAGTGGATCTTTATAAAATTATATATATTTGAGAATTTCTAATTGCAAACATTTATTTCTAAAAGGAACATAGAGATATGCTTCCGATAACTTGTGTATGAACTATGGTTTGCTCATTTGGTAAGATTTTATGAGAATTGGGTAAATTTTGGTAGTTTTCACAACTTTTGGGTAAATTTTGATAGTTTTCACAACTTGTGAGATTTTCGTGTTTATGAGTAAAAAAAATACAACTTAAGAAATCCAAATTGCATGTCCAAACAAAGCTTCAACTTCAAATTAATCTAATTTCAAATCATGATTTCAAGTCATGTCCAAACGGGGCCTCGCCTTTGTGAGGAAAACATTTTGAATTCAAAAGGCGCAACTTACTTTTCCTTTACAGAGATACACTCTTACTTTATATCACTTGCTTCAACTAATAAGTAGACATTATTTTCAATGTAAAGTATCATCAAAACATTGTCCTTCAGTCTAAATTTCACCTTGACTATCTCGGGTCACTTTGTACACAATGGAACACTGGAAAATAATCCAGAAAATGATCTCTCAGGGTAAAATATTTTCCAGATAAGTCCAAGGAAAACATTTTCGGTGCAACCCATAGAGGAGAAAGAGATCATGGGTCTTCATTTTCTTTAGTTATCTTATCTGGATACCCAAGTAGCATTGGAACAGAAAGATGAAAGGAAATCGAATATTAAGGCTATGCATATGATTTGAACTATTGAAAATCACACGGTCTTCTCACAAATTTGTCACAGTAATTTTATAGTTTATGAAAATATCTCCTCGCTTTTGTAACTTTTTGCATCTTCTTGATGCCAACAATTAATTCTACTTCATAAAAAGTTTAGTTGTTGAAAGTTAAATTTTTGTTTTTTGTTGAGTTAAAGTTCTGTTGTTCACCAAATGAATGGGAATATCTGCACAAGAGGCATACAACTCTGGAAAGCCTTAGACTTCAGGATGCGTGCCTACAAAGAGCAACTGATCATATATAAGACTGTATTGAGGAAAAGGTTGCAACAATCTGTTAGAAAGTGTTCTCATTTCATTGAATGCTCTTCTCTTTCTTTTGTTCCCCATGGTGACAATTGAAAAGTTATTTGGCAGTGAAATATATGAATCACCAGTTAAAATAGATCTACATCCTCTTTGTAAGATTGACGGCAAGATCTCCTGCAGTCAATGTTGCTTCTCAAGTAGCTTTCTGTCACATGCCATTTTCTTGCGGCGCTAAGGATTCAAGTGGTGTGTACGGAAGCACCCGTATTTGGGAAAGTTGCTTTGTGTTTGGCACATTAATCAATCAAGAAAATTGAGACTATCAATGAAGAAAGGGGCAACAACGTCAGCTTGGTGTGTGTTTGATGGTTATTTGCTCATTCTGGTCAATCATTTGGTCATTGTTTATACAATTCTCTTTTATGTTAGATATTGGTTGATACAATTGGAAAGTAGACTATAGTTTATGGAGCTTATTGTAGAAGAGGAGTATGGGATATGGTTATGTTGCCACTGTACTACAATGCTCAAGTATCAATAGGTTTTCCTTTTTAGCCTTCATTATGACATTTAGGTAAGAACCATAAAAGCCGTGAACTTTTATGGGGAAGTGTGTTAAAGACAGTGGAGAACCTTCAGCTTATAGGTGTACTATAAGGGAATGCTTGAGGAAACTAGCATTTTTGTTTCTTCATCCGTTCCATATTTTCTCCAGGTAGAATCGGATTAAACTGAATCATCCTAATGGTTCCGAACAAGGCCTTCTTGGTCTCTTCGTGGATGAGTTTGCATTCCTCAATCCAGTCTTTGAACTTACGACATCTAGGATAACTAGCTGGAGCACCCACGGTGCAATTCAACAAAATCTAAAAAAATGATCAAAATATAAATGATTTTTGAATTTGGCTCTACAAAAATTCAAGCTTCAGAGTTACTGATCGATCAAGAGCTGGTGCACAGTTGCCTAAGTTTGATTAGCCGTTTTTGGTTGAAAATTATGCTTTTGGTGGAGACTTTGTCAGGCTGAGCACTTTTCTAGTTGGTTATCCAAAAAAGGAATATACTAAGCACCTATTTCCTTTTTGGCTCTACAAAAATTCAAGCTTCAGAGTTACTCAATGGATCAAGAGCTGGTGCACAGTTGCCTAAGTTTGATTAGCCGTTTTTGGTTGAAAATTATGCTTTTGGTTGAGACCTTGTCGGGCTGAGCACTTTTCTAGTTGGTGATTCAAAAAAAGAATATACTAAGAACCTATTTCCTTTTGTAGGTTCCTAGAGAGGCTAGAAAGTTGATACTACGTTGATGTGATTAATGGATGACTAGAAAGCATTGATGTGCTTAAAGAGGGTATTTATTTTGTCTAATATGATCATGTAACTTCATAAAAATAAAATAAAATATCATGTATATGGCACTTCATCGAAAAAACATGGATGAGTGTTTGACATGCATGAGATAAATATACTACAAATTGTAGTTGGATCCAGTATATTTTGAGTCTTGCGATCTTGGAGACATGTTGATATGCGTATCTTCTTTTTGAACAAGTGAATCCATGAATAAAATGTTTCAACTTTATGTTGCATTAGGAGTAGCAAGTGAGTTTTGAGTGATAATGTGTGGGAGTGTTAGTGTGATGGACGAAAGCAACAGTTGCAGATATACTAAGATGAGATGGGGCTGCAGCCTTCAGGTCTATCAGAAGTTTTATTGTTGACTTGAAAAGATGGTTGTAATTGAGCCATAACTTCACATTGTACATATTATTTCTCACCATCTTGGTGTGCAGTGTTGATAGATTTTGATTATCAAAGAAAAAGGGTGTTGGTGATAATGTAATAAACTTATTCTAGTTTGTAAAAAAGAGATTTAATTTCTTGCCCCCAGAGCTTTGGCCTAGTGTTAAGAGCATAGAACGTGATGCGTAGGTTAGGCAGGATCGAAGCATGCCACATACAAAAGTATGATATTTAAGTGAAGAAGGATCGAGGGGTGGGCTCATTATATGCAAGTTCCGGACCATACGCTAGTTAAAAAAAAGGATTTGATCTCTTTGGTTTTGGTGATATTGTTCTTTCTTCCTGGTGCTTTATGCAAACCTAACATTAGGGGGTCATTCTCTGGGAATCCTTCTAAAAAAATAGACCTTTCTTTAGCCTCTTTTTCTTGCTCCCCCTCCTTTACCCTTTCCTGTTCGTGCAATACCTATTGATAGCTGGCTGGGTGGTCTTACCACTTTTTATTCTTTCGCCATGCATTCTCCACCAAATCCCATTGCAACTTTGAGCTAAAGGAGAGCTTGATCAACACAATCTCAAAGATTCTACTTATGATATACTTAATATTACCTATAGAGGGTAATTGTTGAGAACTTCCGCATGACGTTTCGAAGGTTTGTTACCTTTTCTTGGTTAGGTTTGTGTAGCCAGTACCGACTTATCCACTGCAAGACTAATGCATATCAATGATGGAAATAATATTTTTTTCCCCAAATTAAGTGGTCCTTGTTCACTAATCAGGATACAGTATACCTTGTGATATTTTGGGCAAGTTGGAAAATGTTTGCTCTCTTTAACAACTTTAACTTTTAGATATGATGATCATACATGATACAACTTCAATATGGTATCAAAGAAGGCATAGGTCCTGGTATATCATTGCCGCCCATCATCAAAAAATATTTCCACGTATTTAGCTCATTAAAAAAAATGAAAAAAAGAATCAGACCCGCATGTGAGGGTATGTGTTGAGAATATAATTAAGTAAATAAAAATGTGCTCTAATAACTTTGAGCTCTTAGATGAAGTGCTCATACAACTTTAATAGTTTTAGGCCCACATCTTTGATTTTTTTATGCTTTCAATTAAGGCCATTTGAAAAAAACCAATCGCTTTCCGGGAAAAATTATCAATATCGTATTCGTCTTGAAGAAAAACAAAGATTGCATTTTCATTATGGTCTTACAGAACGACAATTACTTAAATACGTTCTTTGTTCTTCTTCATCAATTGTCCTTCAAGCATCTTTTGGATACCCCCTTCATCAAATGTTCTCTATGCTTGATCAAAAATAGTTTCATCTTTGTCAAAAAAAAAAGAAAAAAACTTCGATAGTTTCATTATGATAGCATGATACAACATAGGAAATGAGAGACTCCATTATGGCAAATTGGAATAAATTGCCGTAGGATACAATTGTTACTTTACCTCTTTTATCACCATCTTTGTAGGTTTTTTTTTGGGGTGGGGGTGGGGGTGGAGGGGAGTTGGAGGTTGTTTGTTGGTTGGGTTGAAAGCATAATCTGCTCTGTTGTTTTATTTCATGACAGCATTATCTATGCATTTCCAATTCCCATTTATACATGCTCAAAATAGTGAGTAAAATCACACATGAATGAGTGCTGTTGATATTTGTCCTTCCTGTACCAGAAAGGTGAAACGGGTATGGAGGTTGTTAGGTCACTCCTCTACAAGCAAATTGTTGACATTACCTATTGTTTGCACAAAGTTTACATGTGGATACGGTAGAGACAGTGCAATGTTGCTTATGTGATATACAGACTTTTGAGAGAAGTTGTAAAACATTTTTATTTCTGAATGAACAGTGATAAACAGGTGGTCTTTCATGGTGCATTACTAGATTTATTTTTAATGAAGTATTCCTATTTAGAAATCGAATGCATATTTACTCATGTTAGAATTTAATTTGTATGTTTTGAAGCTCACCGTTGTCTTTGAATTCTACAGAGATGACCACTGAAATTGCTTCCCTGTTGGTAGAAGTAATTTTCAGTACAACATTTATTTATGATGATCGAGGATCAAGGGCCGCAGTGGATGATGTGGTTATCAAAGCATTGGGTGAAACTTTTTTTATGAAAGCTTTTGCTGGAACCCTTGTACAATTCATGGAAAAACAGTTCAAAGTCCAATCCTATATAGGGTGCCACAGACTCTTAAGTTGGTCTTGTCTTCTCCTAACTAATAGCCAGTTTTCCTCAGTATCAAAGAACGCAGTGTGTCGACTAGCACAAGCGCAGGCATCAGTCTTGCATATTGGTATGCAAGGATCATCCCATGTTAGACGGACCTGCAAAAAAAGCTTGTTCTTTTTGTTTTCAAAGGTTTAATCTCGTCTGACTAATCTGCAGGTCTTAATTGACGCATGCTTTTAGAGGTCCTAATTTTCTTTGTAATGTGTTCCGTTTTCAGGCACCAGATATTTACAGAACTTACATGGATGAACTAAGGGATTCAAGGATCACTTACAAGGATTGTCCTGAGCTTATACTCTTGATGCTGGAATTTTCATGTGCAAATCCACCTTCATTTGATCAATGGAAGGTATGAACTGGTTTTCAAGCAACTCTTGGGATGTAGAAGCTATGGCACTTGAAGCCAAAGATGTTAGGATCCTCCTAGGCCTCTGTGCTTATCTTCACATATAATGTGTTGTTTCTGTCTGCAGCAAGATTTTCTTGAGATGTATGTCAAAGCTGTTCTAAATGCAAGAGAAAATCCACCAAAGGGCCTCAGTGATGCTTTCATTCCATTATTTTCTCGTTTGACACATGAAGATTTTAAGAACACTGTCATTCCCTCATCTGTCAAGATGTTGAAACGAAATCCAGAGCTTGTCTTGGAATCAGTTGGAATCCTTCTGCAAGCTGCCAAACTCGATTTGAGTAAATATGCTGTAGAGATTCTTTCAGTGTTATTGTCACAGGTGAGACATGCAGATGAATATAGAAGAATTGCTGCTGTATCCATCGTAAGGTGCTTAAGCATGAAATCTAGCAGTCCAGATGCTATAGAAGCGATGTTTAATGCAGTCAAATTGGTTGTTGGAGGTTGTGTTTCTAACTTTATATTTTTTCCTTTGACTTAAATATGGCATTTTTCTAACTAGTGACAACTAAGAACAGACTAACTAGCTAGTAATTTACTGCATCTGGAATATTGACAGGTTCAGAAGGAAGGCTTACATTTCCCTACCAGAGAGTTGGCATGATAAATGCACTGCGAGAATTGTCAAATGCCCCAGAAGGAAAACACCTTAACAGCTTGTCAAAAACTATTTGTAATTTCCTTTTGTCCTGTTACAAGGATGATGGTAGGTTTTGGTATACTTTATCACGTTGATGTGTGTGCCTAGCTTCTCTCTGACACTTCCTTCTTCTGCAATGTCTTCTTTAGCTTACAGATCTATGTTTTATTCTTTATGTTTATCCAGGAAATGAAGAGGTCAAGCTTGCATGTTTATCTTGTTTAGCTGCTTGGACCGCAAGATGTGCTGATGCAATTCAGCCCGATGTTATATCTCTCATTGCGTCAGGGCTCAAAGAGAAGGAAGCACTTAGAAAAGGCCATCTTCGCTGCCTGCGAGTAATGTGCCAAAATGCTGATGCTCTTCCGCAGGTGTTCTCTCTGCTGGAAGCTCTTATACAACTTGTTAAAACTGGTTACACGAAAGCAGCACAACGGTTGGATGGCATCTATGCATTGCTCTGTGTGGCAAAACTTGCTGCAGTGGATGTTAAAGCAGGTTTATTAGGACTTTTCACTTTTGTGGTGCATAAATAATGGTCACTGACCTAATGACAAAAAAATGGTTACTGACCTAAATTTTCGCATTCTGTGATTCAATTCAGTAGCTTCTTTTCATATGGATTTTTGTTTATCACACATTTTAATTTTTCCTTTGCTGCTGTTGTTAGATGAGACTATTATAAAGGAGAAAATTTGGTCATTGGTATCACAGAATGAGCCGCCAGTGGTGCCCATTCCTCTGGTGAATATTCTGAACTAATTTTTGGTCATTTTGAATGATTGTTATTAGCAGTTGGCACAGAAGAAGCATGAGAAGATATTCTCTCTGTTGGAACTTTATATGCGGTTTACCGCATTGTCGGCCAATTGTCAGTTTTTCATGGCATGCTTTTAGTCAGAACAATTAGAAGTAATACTCTCGGTTTCGAAGTTGATGCTCTTTTTATAGGCCCCGCCTCTTCAAATTTCAACGACCTTCTTCCTTACCTCTGCTCTTCTTAGTGGGAGGTCTTAAACTTTTATGTTGTTTTTTTCACAATTTATCACCTGGCAGTCCAGGATGTTGATTTTCCTCTCTTGAAATTTTGAGTGGTTTAAGCTCATAAACATCTTAAGAAGTTTGCAACAGTGTATGAGGTATAATGCCGAGATACTTCTATGCCCTTCTCTCTGAGGACCTATATCTTGATACAAGATGCATGAGAAAGCCTTATATTTGTGTTGCGATTTCTTTAAGGTGCTCTTAACTTGGCTCAATACTCTTTCCAGGCCTCAAAATTATCAGTTGAGGACTGTTTGGCTTGTCATGACCTTTTTGAGGTGATGCTGGTTGATCATTCACGAAGGTTAGTTTTATGGTACATATAGGGATCCTACTTTTAAGAAGGTTCCAACTCAGTTTGCTATCTGTGCATATCTTTATTGTTGCCAGAAAGAATCAATATTGAAGTTGAATGTCCCTTTTCTACAGGGTATTGGAGACTTTTGCAGTCAAGACGTTAATGCAGGTTAATTGGCAAAGTTTATCTAATTTGGTGTCATCATGCTTTAATGAATTTGTCTTTATTTCTAACCGGTACTCCATCCTTCACAGTTTATACTCTTTTTACTATGCCATCCAAATTGGGAAATCCGAAGAGCAGCTTATAATTCTACGAGGAGGATACTTTCTGCTTCCCCACAGTTATCTGAAACTTTAATGGTTGAGTTTTCGTGTTATCTCTCTGTTGTTGGTGAAAAGGTTCTTCAAATGAAGATGAGGTGAACTTTCTATACATGCTTACGCGTTTTAACATTCCCCACCCTGAACTTATAGACAAAGTGATTTAAAAGAAAATTGATGTTAAATGAACCCACTGTCTACCATCTCAAAAAAGAAAAAAAGAACCCATTTTGTCTCAGAATGGACCTTGTTTGCACTGCAGCCATGAAAAAAAGACAGAACTTGAGATTAGGTGTTCTATAAGTAACGTGGATCATATGACCTGATTTGGTCCAGGGTGCCTAGATCTTATCTATGTCGTGCTGGAGTACTCAAATGTTGCTTGAGTTTTTATATTGTTTATAACTTTTAAAATTTGGGCTTTGATGTCTCTTGTTTGTATTTTTCTTCTTCCTTTTTCCCAGTGTTCTCTTCATTCTAATTTATGTGGCAACATTTTCTTTAACTTAGCTTAAATGAGAAGCTTTTATAGCCACACAAATGTTATGGAATGTTTAAGACACAAGTCAAATGTTACGACATGTCTATGATACCAAGTTTCAAAAGTTTCCCTTTTTTGCTAAACTCCTTGTCTGTTCGAACTTTGCCACATGAATTGGAATGGATGGGATAAGCATTATCCTAGTCCAGACCCACATAAGTCAACTTTGTCCGGAATGCATATTACATGTGTCCTCTGACTAGTCTTCCTTGAGTTTGGTAGTTGAGAACTCGAGTAAATGCTAATTGGCTTCAAAGTCTTCCACTAGGTCAAGGCTTCAATACTAGTATGAAGAACCCTTCAAAATTATCCGTGTACTTTGAAAATTTTATATCTTCATGTCAAATCTTGCTGTTTTTGAGGTTTTTTACTTGACTAATTTTTGGAATGAGACAGGAAGATAGATTAATTAACTTAAGAATAATACTTACATGTTTGAACATTTCATTTAAAATTAAAACAAGGCAAGTTCTCACATTTAAAAAATACTTGAACAATAATTTTCTTATAACTGAGAAATCCCTTAGGACTAGCGGTGCACAATTTAAAATTCGGTGGATAATGGGCCCGGTACTCTACCCTTTTCCACTTTAAATTCTTGAACAATAATTAAAACATCAGTTAAAGATTATCAAATTTTGATTCTCTAAAATATAAGTAAGACAGTTTGGAATCGAGGGAGCTCAAGTTAGTTTCAACAAAAGTAATTTCAATAAGCTATTAATTGCTAGATATGCTTCCTTACCAAATTTAACCTTTTCTAGCCGCGGTTTTAAAAGCGAAAAGTGGAAAACGCAACTAGGTTCATGGGGCTTAAAGCGATGAGCACACTTCCTTAGCGTGAAGCACACAATTTATGAAATTAAAAGATACCATACATATAAATTTAGTACTGTAATAATAACAATTGCAACTAGAACAACTAATTTCAACATCCAGTATAAAACAATGTCGATATTCATCCTACTCAAAGTCGAAGTTCAAAGAACAAATTGCTTTTCAAAATTAGTTGGACGTTACCATTTGAAGCATATATTTCATTAAGGGGTCGTTTGGTAGAGTGTATTAGAAATAATAATGCATGCATTAGCTTTATGTATTACTAATATCTTGGTTTGCACCCAAGGGTGTGGCCTAGTGGTCAATGAAGTGGGTTAAAGAGCCTTCAGGCCTGAGGTCTCGGGTTCAAATCCCAGCGGAGACAAAAAACACTAGGTGATTCTTCCCATCTGTTCTAGCCTTGGTGGACAGAGTTACCTGGTACCTGTTGCTGGTGGGAGGTGACAGGTATCCCGTGGATTTAGTCGAGGTGCGCGAAAGCTGGCTCGGACACCACGGTCATCAAAAAATATCTTGTTTGGTACACTTTTTCAACTTATGTATAATTAATGCTTGCATTAGTTATACACTCTATTTGGTATCAAGGAGTGTATAACTAATACATGGAAATTCATGGTATTAGTAATGCAGTGGGTTCTAATGCATGCATTAGCATGGTTAAAGACACAAATGCCCCTCAAAACCTTTTCCACATCCTTTCCATCATATTTATGGAGTGTATTTTTGTAAATAAATATTTTCTCTTAGAAATTATGCAATGCATATTATTTTTAATACACCAAACCAAACACTGCATAAGAAAAATATCAGCATATTTAATACCATCATTACTAATGCAAACATTACTAATACACCATATGCTGCACTATTCTTATAAACCCAACAAACGACCCCTAAAGTGCATGGTTTCACCTACAAAGCGATAATCTCTTGTTTCACATGGATTTAACAACATTGCTTTCTAGCATTCTTACGTAATTCATGTCATTATTCCCTTCCTATCTAAGGGACTTGAGGGACTTCTTAGGGATGGATTGTATGATTGAATAAAAACCATTGGTGAGCTGGAAATCAGTCTGGCATCAATTTAGAATGGAGGGATTGCCATCCAAAGAATCACATTTAACTGAGCCCTTGTAAGATTAGTTATGTATTTTTGCACGGGAGGAAAAAGCCTCATGGAGGGTGATTATGGTGAAGTATTTATGTAAACAATATAAACAATATAGGGGGTTCTTAAACAAGGTGATGTCACCATACGACACAACTCCATGGAAAGGTATTATGTAAGAAAAATTTTTGCAAAAAAATATAGTGGTCTTGGTGGGGAATGGGAACTAAATTTGGTTTTGGATCGATTTTTGGTGTGGTGATATCCTCTAAAAGATGAGTCTCCCCACCTTTTTAACATAACATTTGCAAAAGAGTACACAATTGCAGAAGTTTTCTTAAAAAGGGATGGATGATAGTATGTATGGGACATGCATTTTAGGAGAAGCATGTTTGTAAGACTGAGGAAGTGGAGGGGATACTTTTATGCTATTTGGTAAGTTTGGTAAAATGATGTAGAGAGGCTTGTCCTCAAAATATCATACTATGAATTCATCTATAATTTGTTGCATGATTTTAGGATTCAAGACTTATGTGGATGTAACGTGGAGATCTAAGGCACACATGAAAGTTGTCATCTTTACATGGTGTAAATGTGGGTAGCGATTTTGAACATCTCAAGAAGAACGCGATTTTGAACATCTCAAGAAGAACGAGATGCATAGTTGGTACTTGGTATTTCTTGCAAAAACTAGGAGGATGTAAAGCATCTATTTTTATATTTCTCCTTTGCTTTGGCATTATGACCATGATGTTCTCTATTATAGAAGCAAAATCTGAACTTGAAGGCCTACAATTGGATACTAGAAAAAAAAGCAACCGGAAGATTGCTCCTTTATGCATTTTTGTGCTAGACTGGAGAGAGGAAATCATAGGAATTGAAAACTCAGTATTTAATTTCAAGGCTCTCTCCTTTTCCACTTAACTTTGGTGTAAAAGAGTTTGTGTGATTGCTGGTCAGATTTTTGGATATTTTACGTGTATTCATTTGCTCTTGTATCTTCAACACCAAAAGCATATTTGAATAGAAAAAATGCTCATTCACCAAATTGAATATCCAAATTCCTTTTGGCCTATCTATATTTGTGTCCGCTTGGTTCATGTTGAAGGGGAGGAGACTATGTATGGAGTGCATTCTATGAAGAATGGAAAGATTGAGGAGAATATAAAGAATTATGGAGATGCTTACTGTAGAATGAGGAGGTGGAGCAGTCGTGGACGGTGAAAATGTGAGACTGTGGGTGAATGAAGTTTAAATTTGGAGATGTGTAGTATGATGATCATGTGGTTTTCTTCTCAAAAAAAATGATCAGGTGGTTTTAGTTTTCTAGTCTTCAATCTTATATGTTGACCATTTTTGTTTTGTAGTCTTCTATCACACTTCCATTTGGGTGTAGATTTCGAAGGAATATTATGAATGGCAGGAAGACTTCAACATAATTTTTAGGGTAGGGGGCGGAAGATGTTGTGAAGATAGATCCAATTCGATTCAGAAAGTAAAATGGAATTGTATTGTATCTTTGCTTTTTTGTTGTGAACAATTACAAATCACTTTGTTGATTTACTAGGTTCTTTGTAAGCTTTCTCTTGGTTTCTCACATTTTGGAGGTGACTGGCATACCCTTAATGCTGTGGAACAAAATTTTACCCATTTTAAAAAAAAACTTTAGGGTAGGAGATGATGGTAAAATAGGCCTTTACAGGTGTGAAGAAGAGATTTTAGAACTCATATTTATGACAGTATTTCGAGCTTGAAGGAGTTTACAGTACGACAGATTCAGAGGTTACATGAGCTAGGAGGAATCTTTGGAACTGAGAAGTTGCTAAATTCCTAAGGCATGGTGAAACAACTTTACAAGCAAAGTATATTACGCACTACGCACTAGTTAGAACTCATGGAGATGGACAGAGAGGGATAAATTGTTTTCAGTAAAGTCATTATCATAAGCTTTGGTGAGGGTGGAATCGATTTTTTCTGGTTTATCGTTTTGGATCCCTGCAACAAGGTGTGCTTGCTACTTGGTTGGCAGTGAGAGGGGAACTATCTCGACAATTAAGAATTTTGGGAAAAGGAGGATTGCATAAATTAGTTGGTGCATTATGTGCAATCGTTTTAGGTGAAGATGTGGATGACCTTTCTCCTACATTGTTAGGTGGCAACTCTCTTGTGGTGTGAGATGGTTCGAACGCAAGGCAATGCCAGACACATTAAAGGAAACACTCGCTAGTTACTTTAAGGAAGAGGAGAAGTCAGAGAGCATCAAACTTTGCGCCATTAACTCATGTGGACTATGTAGAATAAGGAGAGAAATAAGAGTTTTTGAAGGGATCAAGAACGGAGGTATATACTTGATGAATAAGTTCTTAGTTCTTGATTCTTTTTCGTGCACCCATGATGTTCTACTTTGCATAGCCATAGATATTGGGTGTTGTTCTTGAGAATTATATTTTGTTGTGGATTTTCTACTTTTTGGTATACTACTGGTATACATAGGATTTCTTTTATTATTAATGAAATTATTTACCTTATAGTCAAATTTATTTCGGACAGGTGACACTATATATCATGATATATTGGTATATAAACGTATCTATCGTATTTTATGGGAGAGCTCAAATGTGTTGCAATAAAGGAAATGAAAAATCCTTACACACTAAAGAGAATGATTTGGACCTTTTGCAAGTAGTGTCAAAGGCAGCTTAAACCAAAGTTAGAAGGATTATAACCCAATCAAACTTATTAGTCTTGGGAATAATGTTGGAATCGAAATAACAAGATATCATGTGAGCTAAGTGCGCCATAAGCCAGGTGCAGTGTGTCACTTTTAATGCGCTTTAGTGAAGACGCCAAGGCACTTAGGTTAGGATTTAGATCACTTATATTGCATTGTCAAGTGGCTAATCAATTGTGGAGGCGGTTCTTAGTTGGTTTGGGGTGCAACGGGTGATGCCGTGCACAACGAAGCATAGCTAAGTTTACAGGAGGGGGAAGAGAAGTCCAAGGGCATGGAAGGTTTCCCCTTTAATAGTTATGTGGGTTGTTTGGAAAGAGAGAAATAGGAGAGCATTTGAAGGGGTTGAACAAGATATTGTAAAGTTGCAAAGTAGTATTCTGTTTCTACTTTCTAGTTACCTTTTGGAGTTCCCATGAGATCCCTACTTGTATAGAAGATTGAGTTTCTTTTTCTGAGAATCATATTTTGATGTAGGTTCTCTTTTTGGTATACTGCTTGTATACGGGGGTTCTCCCCTACTTCTTGATAAAATTATTTACCTTATTAAAAAAAAAACTCAGGCAAGTGCATCAACCAAAACTACCTACAAAATAAAATATTACTCCCTCTAGTCCATATAAAGTGAATTTTTGAGGTAATGCACACCCGTTAAGAAAAATATTCCAGGACATAATTTAAGCACTACTTTCCACTATTACCCTTTTGATTATTCCCAAACTATAGAGATAGTCATGAATATGACCTTGTAAGTAGTACTCCCCCGTTTCAATTTGTTTGACCTACATTCCTTTTTAGTCCGTTTAAAAAAGAATGACCCTTTTCCTTTTTAGCAACTCTTTCCACATGGCATGTTTAAAACCACAAGATTAAAGGGCATTTTGGTATATTTAACATATCTTTAATTTAAGACCACAAGATTCAAAAGTCTTCTTTATTTTCTTAAACTCCGTGCCAAGTCAAACTAGGCCAAACAAATTGAAACGGAGGGAGTATAATTTATCACCTAGAAAATGTGAAGTGGTAGTAATTAAGAACCTCATTAAAAGGGAGGGCAAAAATGAAAAAAGTCCCAACAATTCTCTTGAACTTTGAACAATTCACTTATTTTGAACAATAAAAGAAGTCCCAAGAATTTACTTAATATGGACTAGAGGGAGTAATGTTTTTATAGTATGGATGGATATATTGCTTCTTAGGGATCTGAAATCATAAAGTTTTTGGTATAAGAACCTAGTTTCGGAATCACATATTAAGATTCACTAAATCTGAACTTTTAGAAAATCTTAACTCTCTGCACTTCATTACTTTTTTATAACAGAGAAATCTCTGATGGCCAGTTGGGCACGGTTCGAAACTAGGTGTATGATGGGCTTGCCCCGGTACCTTTTTCCACTTAAATATCAAGATTTTATCCGCGGCAGAGTTCTAATCCATGATGCACGTGACGTGCCCACACATCATGCTCTGCGTTCTTACCACTAGACCAGTACCCTGGGTGAAATAGCCTTCTCTTAACCAGTATACCGGCATCAGCATTTCCTTTTAATCTCTGCACTTGATTTATATGGTTTTACTTTATATATTTCACTTGATTGCCTACTCATATTAGTGTTCTGTGTTATGAGTATTATTTTCTTGGATCATATAGTTTGTTCCTGTATTCTGCATATAAGTGTGCTGTAATTGAGGTTTGTGCTTAAAGCTCAACCTCAAATATACCTTTGTGCTCTACTCAGTTTGCTTGTTGAAATACTGATTATGAATTATCCTTTGGGTCTTTAAAGGTAGTTTATGAGCATAAACTGAAGCAAAATTCAATTAGCAATGATATATCTAACTATTTCATGTTCCAAGTACTTTAAAATCTCTTCTGATTCAAAAAACATCGGACCAATGGTTTGCTTGCAGTGATTCTGAAAATTTAGTGGATGCTCAAGTTCCATTTGTTCCATCTGTTGAGGTTATGGTCAAGGCTTTGATTATAATGTCGTCTGCTACTTTGGCTGCTGCACCAAGTGCGTGTTTGCAAGTTGTGTTTTGCTCGCATCATCCATGCCTAATTGGCTCAGCTAAAAGAAATTCTGTGTGGAGGGTAATGTACTACTCTTGTTTGTTTTGTATGTCCTGGATCCTTCTCAATAGCTGTTGATTAGATTTGACTTTTCCTTGACACCTCCAAACAAGGAAAAGAAAAAAAATATTTATCTGCTCTTTACCTGATTCATCCTAAAATGATTTAATATTTCTGTTTAATTCTTGCTTTCTTTTTCTTTTCTTTTCTTTTGGTTTGGGAAGCAAGCAGTAAGAGTAGCAGTGGGAGGAGAAGCAATGCCATAAAAATAACTCACTGAAACATAGATCTACAGATTACTAAACAATATCTAGAACCTGGTCATATCTCTGTTTCTATGTACTTACGCAACCCAACTTCCTCTCATCCTTACTCACTGCCAACATTTCCTCACTCTGGCTGGATGAGCTCAAAGGATAAGATATAAAAATATGGATAGGATTTAATTCATTTACCAATTATAACACAGCTTTACTAACAATTGTACAAATTCGAGAGCATATACTAGGTGTGTACCATGATAAAATTTAACACTTTGCTCTTAATGGTGATAACACGTAGGACTCCGGAAATCCACTAGGATATGAAGCTTGCTATATATACCTTGCTTATGTGGTACTAGATTGTATCTTGCTGAAGTTTATGAAGATGTGACCCTAATCATCTAAACTGCTTAAAATAAAACTTATCAGGAAAGTTGAAGGGAATAGTGATAATTGTGTATTTGAGAGTGTCTTGTCTTCTGATGAAGCACGTTCGTAGTTCACTTTTAGCTTTTCTTATTTTAACATGCTTGTTTGGCACACATAGTTGGAGCTTCTTGTGAACAGAATAAGTTAGTTTTTACAAGACAATTGTATGAGTATCTTTTAGTTTTTACAAGACAATTGTATGAGTATCTTTTTTGCACACTGTGTTTGGTCTCATCAGGAATTGCTTACACTTAGATGAATTTACTTATTCTTCTTAGTTTATATTTCCCTCTTTTGTTGCCTTTAATTTCTGTCTTTCCTTCTAGTTGAATTATTATCTTATGCATATTTAACTTAATTATTTGTCTAAACATCTCCTGTTTTTGTTGTTTGTCAGAGGGTGCAAAAATGTATGCATAAACATGGTTTTGATGTCATTGGTCTTGTCACAACTAATGTGGTTGGTTTGTGCAAGGTGAACTGCAACTTCTTTTCTGTTACTTTCCATATTCTTGTGAAAGACCATTACTGACTTTTGAAAGATCTTACATATTATTGAGGAATGCTAATATGGATAGTTTTGGAAAACTATATTGTCTTTACACATTGTTCTGCATCATGTCAAAATCATGAGACCTCCTCTCCCCTATTCTAATTGCCTAATAACTTCAATTGGAGTTGGACGAGTAGAAGTAAAATTGGGTGGCTATGGGTTCTTTCTCTTGCTTGGTAAGGAAGTAAGAGTGAGAGGACATTAAAGTGTAGGGATATCCAAGCCCTTCATTTCGCCTTTTTAATCCTTCCATAACTAGGTGGAAAGGTGGAAGTATAACACTTCTACTTCCTTTCAAATGCACCAAACGACCAAAAATAAATCATTAATAATCGCCTAAATGGAGTAAATGAATCACTTTTCTATCTTTCACATTCCCTCTTCTCCCTGGAGCCAAGCAGTGTGTTAAGTGGGTACCATCCTTTATTATCATACATTCAGTAACTTGTCCCATATTTTTAACCTGCAGGGTTTGTTGGGACTGACGGGTCTGATGAGTGGTAATCATTTTGCGCAAGAAGCAGCAATAAACTCCTTATCAACTTTGATGTCCATGTTACCTGGAGAAACCTACATGGAGTTCGAGAAGGTTACTGGCATGGTTCATTTGGAGTTAATGTTTGTCACTTGTTATTGCGTAATGTGGTTATAAATTCTCTACTTCTCCTTGGCAGCACTTCAACAATCTTCCAGACCGTTCCGCACATGATATGTTATCTGAAAATGACATTCAGGTAATATCATTACCTTTCCGGTTGCTAGATTCAATGATGATTGCAACACATAATTTTAGAAATTTATGTATCATGTAAGCTTTTGTAAATATTATTGTGATGTATTGTTCTTGGATAACATATAATAAATAGGCGTTTCGACATGAATATGGTGATTTTTCAAAAAAGTAGTGTTTGAAGTTAAGTTGAAAAAGTTGGAAATTGAAGTTGTGTTTGGACATGACATGCGTTTCACTCGAAAAATGTTGAAGTTCTGTGGAGGAATTTTTTGTTAAAACTTGAAAAACTTGACTTCAAGTTGGACTGGAAAATTGAATACAATGTATAAACAAACAGTTTTTTGAAAAATAAAAAGTTGAAAAAAAGCAAAAAAATACTATGTCCAGGCCCCAAGTATGTGTGTAAATTAATGCAAGTTACTCGATCTACATTAGGGTATGTTATTTTCATTTCTTATGTCTGGCATTTAGGCATGTTCTAGTCTTTGTACATGTCAATTGTATGAGAGCTTTTTTTTTGTTTGGGGGGGGGGGTAGAGACTTTATGAGGGTCCTCTGAACTTGTGATCTTGTAAGTATTTTCCCCAAGCTGATACCCTCACTAACCTTCCTCAAATTTCACAGTCAAATCACCCTCTATTATGGCTCCCATTTTCTGCCTTTTTTCTTTTTCGTTTCTCGAGTAATTCGGGGAGCAGGAGGGGAGGGGATTGTAAGTCACAGGATTTCCAAATTTTTATTTTTAGACACATTACTCTGTCAGATGTTGTATAGAGCTATTGTTTCCTGGCTTCCTAATACATGTATTTAATTTAATCTCATTGGCTTTATGTCCTATTTTGACCATGTTTCACCTGTTCCTTTTTTACCGTCTTAATAGGTATTTACTGGCTATGTTCTGATTTTGCTTCATTGTCTCTCTTGCGTTTAGATATTTCAAACTCCTGAAGGAATGCTTTCGACTGAACAAGGTGTTTACATTGCTGAATCTGTTGCAGCTAAGAACACAAAACAACCAAAGGGCCGTTTTAGGCTTTATGATAACAATGATGGCCCTGTGAGCACACAATCTATCTTTCCCAAGTCCAGAATTGAATATCTTATTTATTTACTTCTCTTATGGCAGAGTTTGCTTTTGCATACAGGATCAAGTGAGTTCTAATCATACTGCAAGGCGTGATTCCTCTAGTAAAGAGGTTACTGGAGTTGGGAAAAAAGATGGTGGAAAATCATCAAAGAAAGCTGGTACCTTTTTGATATTTCCTGTTCTTATTGAACTTAATTTCATCATGGTAGATAATTTTGTTAACCATCTATCTTTTTTTTTTTTTTAAATTTCTTTAGATAAAGATAAGGGAAAAAGTGCAAAGGAAGAGGCACGTGAGGTGCAGCTAAGGGAGGAAGCATATATACGTGAAAAGGTCATGGTTGTAAAAAAGAATCTTTCGTCAATGTTGAAAGCTCTGGGAGAAATGGCCATAGCTAATCCTGTGTTCACTCACAGTCAGCTACCTTCCTTGGTTAGTGTGCTCTATGCTCTCTCCTATCCAATATAAATATCTTGTCTGTACATTAAGCAGGTATGATCTAAGCAACCATGTGGGTCATTTGGAAAGAGAGGAATAGGAGGGCCTTTGAGGGAGTGGAACTTGATTTTGTAAATTAAGGAGTAGTGTTTTATCCAATTTGTATAGAGGATTGGATCTCTTTTGTTGAGAATCATATTTTGGTGTAGGTTCTCTGCTTTTGGTATATGTATACGGGGTTTCCATCCAAATGTTATAAAATTATTTACCTGCCTCTGGCAGAAATGCAAGGTAAGGCTGCGTACAATAGACCCATGTGGTCGGGCCCTTCCCCGAACCCTGCGCATAGCGGGAGCTTTAGTGCACCGGGCTGCCCTTTTTTTATTATATATATATATATATATATATATTCTACTCAACCAAACCCCCATCCATAGAATAAAGACCTATGTTGCTTAGGAAAAATGTAAGAAATATCACTGGAGTGGAAATTTCAGTTGTTCTCTCCAGTTTGATCACTGTGAGTCTGTAACTTTCCAGAGGAAATATTTGGATTATCTGATTCTGCTGGTCTTTTCTATTATGGTAAATTAGATAATGAGGAATCAGCATCTTAGAACATCTTTCCATTGTTCCTGTTATGTCGTACAAAAAGGGTTGCGACTAAACGGTAACAGTTTGATGCAACTTTCTGTTGGCTTGTTAAAAAGAAGAAAACGCTTGCGCTTGTCAGTCAGCATAGAGTACCTAAAGCAGGTCTTTTGAGGAATCTGTACTATTCCTGCAAGTAGAGTTAACTTTGATTTATCATCTAAAGTTGGTATTTTGTCAGAGCTCTAAGGAGTGTGGATTTCTCAGAAAAGCACCGAGTCTTTGTTAGCTTATTGTGGCATACTTTGAAGTTGAGACTTTAGAAATATGAGATTTTGATGCCCCACATTATAAAAACATCAATTTCTTATATCTCCCGCTGATGGTTGAACACCTACCTGATATTGCTAGACTAATATTAGTGAACATATATGGTCCAATTGGACAATTGAAATATTATTCTTCAAGTGGGTTGAGACTTGAGAACCACGAGGTCTCATGTCCAATTCCCAACAGAGGTAGAAGCACCAATTCCCAACAGAGGTAGAAGCACCAATTCCCAACAGAGGTAGAAACACCAGGTGATTTCTTCCCATCTGTCCAAGCTTTGGTGGACAGAGTTGCTCGGTACTTGTGTTGGTGAGAGGTAGAAGGTACCCATGGAGTCAGTCGAGGTGCGCGTGCTCCCGAACATCACGGTTATCAAAAAGAATTGTTCTTCCATATAAAATCTGCAAAAGTTGTACGTGGTTAAGCTGCATATATCAATCATGTTTGACTCAAGACAACTTGGAAAAGAGAGGCTACAACATGCGTAGTTGGTGCTATCCATGCGAAAGAGAGATAGAAGTAACTGCGACATATTCTTGCATTGCAAGTGACAGCTAAACTCTTTATATTTTTCTGATATGCTCAATTTGAAATGGGCATTGCCATACTCTCAAGAACTACTGTTTTTTTTTTTTTTGAACTGGTAACATTTGTATTAAAATCAGTACTTAGGTAGTACTGGAAAAACCATATTTACAAAAAGGAAGAGAAAAGAAGCTCCAAAAACTGAGCCTACAAATCTAAACAGAACCTAAAACATCTAGAATTGTTTCAGGCTGATTGGAGAAAACTTTTGTACACCAAAAGCAGAACAACAAAATGCAGTTAAATTTAATCTTCTGCACATTGATACTCCTATTTTCAGAACATCTGTCATACCTTTACCTTCATATAGTCCACCAAATACAAGCAGGGATGATCCTCCATCTGTCTCTGTTTCTAGTACCAAATCAACTGAAAAGAGTGTCACCAATCTTACTAGGCATTGTCCATGAGATGCCTCTAAGATTGATAAAAATCTGTCACAGTTGGTCAGTAACTTTACAGTGTAGAAAAAGGTGTCCAACTGTCTCAGCATCCCTTCCACATAACCTATTGCATAAGGGGATTCCCCTCTTTGCGAGATTGAAAGAGCTACTGTTTTTCTGGAATGAAAAAGTTATCAAGAAGAAAAGAAAGATGTGGATCACAATCTCTGCATGCATCTGGTGGATAATTTGGAAGGAGAGGAACCTCAGGTGTTTCAAAAATAGAGCACAGCCCATTAGTAAAATCAAGATTGACTGCATATTCTTGCCGTCATTTTTTGTGTAAAAATGAACAAATAGGGAACAGAGAAGCTCATAGAGTTCATCAGTGTTATACAGGACTGGGAAGTTTTCTTTTGCAGTCATGTAAATATCCACACACCGAGATCCTTGCAAACTATGTAGGTTAGTATATAAGGAAGTCAGGTGCAATCTTTTGCTCTAGAGCACCTCCTTGGTGCTGCCTATTAATCTTAAATTTGCTGGATCCAAAAACATTCTGAGTAGTTAAGCTGGAAAATAGATGTTGATTTGTAGTACAAGGGGAAGCGAAAGATTATGAAAACTAATTAAGCTAGTGGGTGTTGAGTCAGGTAGTAAATATTTCTTTCATCTTTGTTAAGTTTATCAGACTTCAACTATCGAACATCTCATTTGCCCCTTTTCTCTCTTGATTCTCTTTTGTAGATTGATATCCTTGTGTTTTCGTGAACTTAAGTTGGAGACTTTACCCAAACTAGTTGCTATCTTCTGGATTATTCTGTCTTATCAAAATGATTTAGTTTTACGTGCCTATAATTACAAGGGCAAAGAAATCTGTGCCATTATGTAACTGTTCGTGTATAGTTTGTACTTTGATGGTCATACCCTTGTATGTTGCTGTTTTTAACTCTTTTATTTAATCTAATCTTTAGGTGAAGTTTATCAATCCTCTATTACAGTCACCAATAGTTGGTGATGTGGCGTATGGAGCCCTGGTGAAGCTTTCAAAGTGTACTGCTACTCCACTTTGTAACTGGGCTCTTGAAATTGCAACAGCCTTAAGGTTAATTATGTCAGAGGATGTTAATGTCTTATGGGGTCAAATTCCTTCTGCTAGTGAGGAGGTATCAAATGAAAGGCCTGGTCTCTTTGAGCGTGTAACAAATGGCTTATCCATCTCTTGCAAAACTGGGCCTCTCCCTGTGGATTCATTTATTTTTGTTTTCCCTGTAAGTTTGTGGTCTGATCATGTCTACATACTCCTATAACTTTACTTTACTGGTAGTTATTCTTTCCTTGTCACTGAGACACTGATATTTTCTGATATGTATATTTTTTTTCTTTTTGGTGCATGCATAGATAATGGAGAGAGTATTGTTCTCTCCCAAGAAGACCAGACTTCATGATGATGTTCTCAAGATAATATTCTTGCATTTGGATTCATTTTTACCCCTACCTAGAGTTCAAATGCTCTCAGTTATGATCACTACAGCTTCTTGTTGTTTATACCTTGATTATCATTCCTGTATCTATTTCTGACTGGTTATCTCGGTGTTTTTGTAGGTTCTTTATCATGTCCTGGGTGTTGTTCCTGCTTATCAAGCATCTGTTGGACCGGCATTAAATGAGTTATGCCTTGGGCTGCAACCAGCTGAAGTGGCACCTGTATGTGATGTGGTTATGAATTTCTTCTGTGAGCTTCCACATAACACTTATGATCTCGTGTTTCATGGTCTTTGCAGGCTTTATGTGGTATTTATGCTAAAGACATCCATGTAAGAATGGCTTGCTTAAATGCTGTGAAATGCATTCCTGCTCTGGCTAGTCATTCTGTCCCTCAAAGTAGTGAAATTGCCACCCGCATCTGGCTTGCTTTACATGATCCCGAAAAGGTATTACGTTCTTGTAAAAGTTTTTTTTCTAGTAATAAATGCTTAACTCTGGATTTTCAGTTCCCTTAAATATTAATAATGATATATTGTTCAGATTTGCATGATGACCGGTAAGCGATAATACTTTGAACAAGTTGAATGAATTCCGTGCATATGTTTGAGTGTCTATTTCTATTATTGTTGTACTCTTGTCTAACATATATATGGTGGGCATGATAACTGGCATCAGGCGCAGTATGCTTTCACATTTCAATAGTATCAAAAAAAATCAAGATTTCAAGTTAGAAAGGAGTTTAGACTTTTAGTCTAGCTTAATATTCCACAACATAATGAGCTCCAATGTGATTGCCCGGGCCAGGAGGCAAACTGGATGTACTTCTTTTCTCTTGTGTTTTTGCTGGAAAGGTGTTACTATTCTTCTAGAGAGTTTGAGATGTTAAATTTATCATTTCTTCTTGTGATATAAAACATCCCTGGACATCTTTCAAATTGTTTAACAGCTCCCATATCATTTTTGTTGGGGTAAAAGTGGCATATACATTGTCCGGACTTCTAAGTCAAAAGTTCAACATGAAAAAACATAAGTTAACAAAAAAAATTAATTAGAGGAGATATGGGTACACTATGTAATGCTGTCCAACTAGTGTTGGCGTAACAGAAGTGCAAGACCATATGCATCAAATATTTTGGGTTCTGTGCTTCATAGAATTGGTCCTACTCAAGAGGCATCTTGGTAAATAATTGTAGGGGGGGTGGTGCATAAATGTGTTATTTATTTTGTCCTCTGGTTGGCTAGTCTGTGTATATCTGGTTTGGTTCCTCCCTTTACTTGTTACTTTGAAGAAATTGGGCAATTATTGCATATATTTGGTGGACTATTTGGACTGATAAATAAATGATGTTTTGATGATTCTATGAGTTCCACCAACAAGATACAGTCTGTTTGTATATTTTTTTTTTTGCTTATGGTGTAGGATGGAACACATAAATGAAGCTGAAATAGTTCTACAAATATTAGAATCCCTACAAAATTTGGCAGGGCACAATTTTGTTGTTTGTACAGTCCCAATAGCACATCCTTGGTGCTGTTCTAATTTATAGATTGATTGACCTTTTCAAAAAGAAATTGGGTAATTGCCTGACTAACAAAATGATTCCACTTTCCTGTTAGTAGAAAGCTTCAAAAATCAATGGCTTGATCTTAGCTAAATTGTAGGAGCTTAATAACTTCAGTAACTGAACAGTATGGTCTTATGATATTTGCTGATTTAGTTAATCGACTATAAGCTAGCGTTTGGACATGTGATTTCATCTCATGATTTTAAATCAGGATATGCAATCTGGGATCATGATTTGAAATCACGACTTCATATCCCAAATCCTCAAAAACCATGATATGGGATTCCAAATTATGATTTCAACTTTTTTAAATATAAAATTTGACTCATAAGTTTATATTTAGTAAAAAAAACCAATCATTTTAAATTTTTCAAAAAAAAAGACTCATGCTCAGCGTGAAGAGATTGTCCGTACCATGTGAAAGGATTATATTAAAAATAACTAATTATTTTTATTGCTGACTTGTGAATCTTTATAAAATTGTCTACTTGAAAGTTTGTAATCTCAAACATTTATTTATAAAAGAAACATGGGAATATGCGATTTATCAATGTAGTGTCTTAGGATATCACGATATCCTATTTATGAACTATGGTTTGCTCGTTTGATAACATTATATAAGAATTGGGGAATTTAATAGTTTTCATAACTTGTGGGGTTTTCATGTTTATGAGAAAAAAATACCACTTCAAAAATCTATTTGCATGTCCAAACAAAACTTCAACTTCATATCAAATGATTTCATATCATGATTTCATGTCGCATGTCCAAACGGGCCCTAAGTCTTGATTATTCAAGTTAGGTTGTCTATGTAGCAGCAATTCAGACATTCATTTCAAATTTGTGTACCAAATGTTGTTGTCATTCATTATTTCTATTTTATGTCCAAAATGTTATCATGACAGTATGAACTGTGTGTGTTCTCTATTTAGTGTGTGGCTGAAGCTGCTGAAGAAATCTGGGATCATTACGGGTATGACTTAGGAACAGATTACTCTGGCATTTTCAAAGCTCTTTCCCATGTTAATTATAATGTGCGAGTGGCTGGCGCTGAGGCCTTGGCTGCTGCTTTAGATGAAAGTCCAGATACGATACAGGTTTAATTAGCTTCTATATTCTGTTTCCTGGAAATGTATAAAAAATTCTTAAATGACTAATGTGGGTGTCTTTTGGATAAACAATGCTTTCAGGAATGTCTTTCAACTTTATTTTCGTTGTACATCCGTGATGTTGGTTCTAGTGAAGACAACATTGATTTTGGCTGGATAGGCAGACAAGGAATAGCATTGGCTTTACTTTCTGTGGCAGATGTTCTTAGAGCAAAAGACCTTCCTGTTGTTATGACATTCCTAATTTCAAGGGCACTGGTAATAAGTTCTTTCTCTGAATGAGGTGTTGTTAATCATGTTCAAGTTTTAATGTATCATACTGGATGATAAAATCTAAGATCTGCATTTTTCCTTTTTGTTCTTTCTTTCTCTCTCTCTCAAAGATTGCTAATGATATCACTAGCAGGTGCGTGGAAGTTCTTATTTACTTCCATGCATGCTGATTTTGGCAATGAAGTTCATCTTAGGGGTCGTTTGGTTTGTTGCATAGGATAAAGTTATCCATGTATAAAGATGAGTATTAGTTTATACAATGTTTGGTTATCATTATGAATTCTGTACAACTAATACTGGTATAATTTTATACACCAATTGGTGTATAGTTTTATTCCACCCCCACATGGAATAATTTATCCATGTATAAGTTATACATGGATAAGATACCAAAATGACAATACTAGCCTTCTCTTTTCCATAGAAGCCAATTAAAGTCAAACATCTGAGGGAATTGTAAATTCATTGCTTTAAAGTTTTAAAAATAATTAAATATTTTAAATGATATCTTGCATATCCATTTTTAGTGTCATGAACCAAAAACCCAATAAAAATAATCCTTGCATAATTAATCCCTGTATAGCCCTTATCAAAAAAAATCCCTGTATAGCTAAACCCAGTATAAATAATCCCTAATCGCTGCATAACTTTTCTCCAAACCAAGCGGCTCCTAAGAGTATGTATTGCTATAGTGATACTAAACATGCGAACTCTCTTACAATTGAAAGATCCTTGCTGAGATACTTCTTATCTTGGCTTTTAAGGAGCTCCCTCCTTATAATAAAAGCTTTAAGGCACACATCTCTTGGGAAGTAGTACCTGTTTTATGAAGTGTGGTTCTTCACTTGGTTTGTAAACTATCAAACAAAACTCCTTGGAAATATATGAAATTTTATAAGAAACGGTTTTATCCTATTTGGGTTTGAGTAGTGTGGGCTTTGGAATTGCAGGCAGATCCTAATGCAGATGTTAGAGGAAGAATGATCAATGCCGGCATAGTTATTATTGACAAACATGGAAGAGATAATGTCTCATTGCTATTCCCTATTTTTGAAAACTACTTGAACAAAAAGGTATGACATATTTGTTTCCAACATCATCTATTTGTTTTACTCTTTAGAGATTTTACACCTTTGGGTTGAGGGGGAATGATCGGTGTTTGAGTTTTTCGAGTCGACTCATATTGCCCTTATGTGGCAGTTAAACGCTAGTTGTAGTCTTCGAATATATATATATCATATGCTAAAATATCTGACAGTAACCAACTGTTTCTTGATTGTGCAGGCTTCAGATGAGGAGAAATATGATCTGGTTCGTGAAGGTGTGGTAATATTTACTGGAGCTTTGGCGAAGCATTTGGCCAAGGTAATTGATCTTCCCTCTTATAAACTTGGTCCACAGTGGTGACTTCTTAAGATTCTGGTTCTAATACCTTGTCTATTTTGGGACAGGATGACCCTAAGGTTCACACAGTTGTAGAGAAGTTGCTGGATGTACTGAATACTCCTTCTGAAGCTGTTCAGCGAGCTGTCGCTACCTGCCTTTCTCCACTTATGCAAGCAAAGCAGGTTAGTTCAGCCTCTTCTAGAAAGCTTCTTTAGACTATGCAACTGTAACAAACAAGAAGCATTGCCACATGTCATGATTGTAAATCCTGAACAATCTGCAGTTGTTACACTCCTCACTAACAGTCAAAGGTGTCTGCTTTTGCTTACTGGCAGGCTAAGTAGACTCTTCATAACATACATGTGCCAGAAGGATGATATGTTTTGGGCTTGGGTACTTCATCTAGATCCTATGGAACATGCCTTAAACTTGCTAAAATTTGGATGTGCCTGGCCAATTAAAAAAGAGAAAATTACATTGTATGGTTGTTTGGGTAAAATTATCACCCGAACCAGCCCACTTTCAGTTTGTTACTCCTTTAGCCATCACTAGTTCCTTAAGCATTCCCTCCCGGCCTCCACTGATTTGCTATAGTCCACCTTATTTAATGCTTGCCATCTGTGTCCCAGTCAAATATGCACATATTCAAGAATCATCATTGTGAATTTGATTTATATATATGAAATGTTGAGCGAAAGGACTGATTTGCTCATCCAGTTCCTTAAGCACGCCCTCCACTGCTTTGCTAAAGTCCACCTTATTTGCTGAAGTTATTATTTTCTCAGGTTGCAGTAGGTTGACGTCATCCTTATGGACAACATTTTATATATATTAATCAAAAGTCACGCTCAAAAGTTATAGATATTTAATAAATTGATGATTGTGGTTCGTTGGGGGTGTCATTCGAAGTTGTGGTTAAATGTTAAAAATATTTGACGCATTTCGAATGGAGATTCGCAGGAGACCAACAACAACAACAACATACCTAGTGAAATCTCACAAGTGAGGTCTGGGGAGGGTAAAGTGTACCCGGACCTTACCACTACCTCGGGGAGGTAGAGAGGCAACATAGGATGTGCATCTGGGGAACCGTAACAATTTTGTATGAGTTTGTATAATTTTGTATTACAGTGTAAAAGTGTGTATAAGCACCTCTTATACACTATTTTACACTTCTATACAAGGTTTATACATTGTGTACCGTAAGTGTATAATGTTGTATAAGCACTGTTGCGAAAAAAATGGATTATGCTGGTGTAATATGAAAATATGGGCTATGTAGATGTAACATTTTGTATTAGATGGTATATTTTTGTAAAAATCCCATTAAAGAAGGCGTCCTATACCCAATCCATATCCATGTCCTTTTCCATGTCCATATCCATGTCCTTTTCCATGTCCATATCCATATCCATATCCATATCCATATCCATATCCATATCCATATCCATATCCATATCCATGATATATCCATATTCGAGTCCACGTATAATAAGTTTATTGCATGGAATGGTATATCTTATATCCTAGTGAGTTGTGCTAGCTTTACATCCCTTCTCTAGAAGGGTTCTTACTTTTAGCAAAGCAAGTAAAAAGAACAAACATGACAATATTTAGAACCATCTGTTTTCATCCTAATTTGCATGAATCTTGCAGTGACGCCTTTCAGTTCTAGGATGAGTAAAATCCAATATCATAAGCCATGTGGAATTGTTGTTCCTTTTTCCTTCAGGTTATCAGTGTTCTGAGGTGGTAACTTGAGACTTGTTTGGTTAACTACAGACCTATTCTCTTGTATTTACCATGCTAATCCTGATAGTTCCTTGAGATATTTCTGAAGGAAGTCTTGTCTCACATAGCTTTTAAGTTTGTTTTGTAATTCAAATTTCCGGAAGGGATTTTGTTCGTTTCAACCTTAAACATCTATTTGAAAATGATGGCAAGTAATAATAGGAGGAAAGTGGTATATGATCTCCACTTTCTCCTCCAATCTAGTTCGGGGAGCACAATTATTCTTCCTGTGCTGCTCAAGCATTCTCTCTCCTTCTTGTTCTGTACTTGATAAAGTCAAGGAATATAAAAATTACTAATTTGTGTCCTAGTTCCGTTTCTGTAATTTTGACCTTGTTTCTTTCAGATTTGTTCTTTGATATTTTTCTTCCTTAGTCATCTCTCTTTCTTTCTGCTGTTCCCAACAATTTCTTTTTTGGTAGTTTATACCTAATTTGCAAGCTGAAACTGAATTCTCTTTTTGCTCATCTCTTCTCTTGCACCAGGAGGATGCACCGTCTCTGGTTTCTAAGCTTTTGGATCAGCTAATGAAGAGTGACAAATACGGAGAGCGTCGTGGTGCAGCATTTGGACTTGCAGGGCTGGTTAAGGGATTTGGAATATCTTGCCTGAAGAAATATGGCATTGTAGTAGCATTACATGAAGGTTTTGCTGACAGGTTAGTCTTCTGGCATGTTTCAATCACTCTAACTTAGAGGTTGAATTATTCTGTGATTTGACTCAGTAATTTTCTGTTCTTTTCCAAGGATTTGATGAAGTGTCATGAATAACAACCCAGTTGAGGCATTATATAATGAAATTACTGAGAAAAACTCGTTCTTCTGTTTACCTTTATCTTTATGTGCTAGACATTGTTGAAGCGCAATTTCAAGGTTATGATCGCTTGACATATAGGCTTTTATATAAATGGTCATTAATAAAAATCTTCTGTATTCCCTTTGTGGCTTGATTATGTCCTTTTGCCTGTGCATGTAAAAATAGAAGTGCCTCAAGAATTGATAGATTCTTGTACTCTTCATCATGGGAAGAGCAGTTACTCTCATTAAATAGACAGTATTGCCAAAGATAGGATCGGACCACAATCCAATCATGCTATCCTGTGGAGAGCTGAACTTCAAGAAAAATTATTTCAAATTTGAAAGTTGGTGGATGGGGGTAGAAGGGTTCAAAGAAAAGGTAAGACAGTGGTAGGGAGCTTTTGTTGTGGAGGGGAGGCCTGGTTATATTTTAGCTGAGAAACTGAAAATGCTAAAAGAAAAGCTAAAAGATTGTAGCAGAAATAATCGGGGAAATTAGAAACAGAGAAAGGGTGACATTTTAAACCAGTTGGCAGGCTTAGAGGCAATCCAAGAACAAAGAGCTCTCACAGATGATGAGGCATTGCAGAAATCAAACTTAGCTATGGAGTTTGAATAAGTTGCAAGAAATGAGGAGATAGCTTGGAAACAAAGGTCAAGGATACAATGGTTGAAACAGGGAGACAAAAATACAAAATACTTCCATAGGATAGCTACATCTCACAAAAGGGTAAACTCCATAGATAACCTAAAGATGGAGGGTATGGAGGTGACAGATCCAGAGGAGATCAAAGAAGCTATACAAAATTACTACAAGAACCTGTATAAGGAGACAAAAGAATGGAGGCCAGAATTAGTGTTACATGAAGCTACAAGGATCTCAACAGAAGAACAAGAGGAGCTACAAAGACAATTTGAAGAGGATGAAGGCATTAAATTGTGTGCTATGGAAAAGGCACCAGTGCCTGATGGATTCCCCATGTCCTTTTTTCTAGCTTTCTGGGAACTCATGAAGGAGGACATCCTGAAGACTCTCCAATACTTTTATGAATATCAGAAGTTTGAGAAAAGTTTCAATGCAACATTCATAGCCTAGATCCCAAAAAAGGTAGGAGCTTCAGAGCTGAAAGCTTTCAGACCTATAAGTCTCATAGGTGGAATGTACAAGATTGTGTCAAAGATACTGGCTGAAAGACTCAAGAAGGTGGTTAACCATTTAGTTAACAAGCATCAGATGACATTTATAAAAGGGAAACAGATCATGGATGCAACCCTAATTGCTAGTGAGTGTGTGGACTCAAGACTTAAAGGTGTAGAAGCAGGTGTCATGTGTAAGCTAGACATAGAAAAAGCTTATGATCATGTCAATTGGAGATTCTTGCTGAACACTCAGACAAATGGGCTTTGGTGAGAAATGGATTATTTTTGCATTAAAACTGTCCCGTTCTCTGTTCTGGTGAATGGTGAACCTGTAGGTTTTTGTTGGTTTTGAAAGAGGTCTTAGACAAGGTGACCCTCTCTCTCCTTTCTTGTTTATACTAGCAATAGAGGGATTTGATAGCATGATGAGAATAGCATTACAATAGATAGATTAAAGGTTTTGAGATAAGAGATAGCGGGGGGCAAACAATGGAGGTATGCCATCCACAGTATGCAGATGGCACAGTTGTCTTTTGTGAGCCAAAGGTTGAAAAAATAGGTTTCATCAGAATGATTTTGACTATTTTTGAAGCTTCTTTTGGTTTGAAAGTTAACCGGCAGTTTGTTCCCATAAAGGAGGTGCCAAACATCCAGAATCTTGCTATCATTTTAGGATGCAAAGTGGAAATTATGCCTACTACATACCTTGGTATGCCTCTGGGCAGTGAACACAAATCACGACAAATTTGGGATGGAATTATAGAGAAAACAGAAAAGAGGTTGTCTAGGTGGAAGGCACAATACATATCATTGGGAGGGAGGCTCACCCTTATCAACTCTGTACTTGATGCATTCCCTACATATGTAATGTCTCTATCAGTGTTTTAAAAGGCAGTCTTGAGGCTCGCCCCGAGGCGAGGCACTGGCAAAACGCCTCGGGGCTTACGTGTGGGGCTTAAGTCCTGTGAGGCGTACGCCCTAAGCGCCTGAGAGTACGCCCCAAACATGCCTAACGCCCAACGCTCGGGGATCGCCTAACAGTTCTATCCAATTATGTGTCAAATTTCTTAGTCAACATTGTTGATCCTCATAATTCTTCAATAAATAATGATGCTTAGTAGTTTTTTTCATCTATAGAAATAAGAAAGTTGAGAAAACTAATTGCTTATTTACTATTTGAGAATGTCGTGAGGGTGAATATCAGTTAACATTTCTTTTTAAAATACATAGCCAGAATTTACATCTTCACTTGTCATTGGTCTTCATGTTTTTGGTTCCTATGTCTCAAAATTATTATATTTTATTATTTTGTTATTTGAAAGCATTTTTTTAATTCATGAAGGAGTGATGTTTTAACCATAATACTAATAGTTTATGAATTATTATTTTTTTGGAGGTAAATTGCATAGTATAGTCATATATTCTAAGAAATTGTGATTCTTTTATTATTTGGAGTTAAAATGTTAGAGTTATTTGAATCTCATAATAGCTTTTATACCATTGCATTATTTCTACTTGTAAAATGATGTTACGAGTTTTATTTTCTATGAGTTTCTTTGATCATGTTTTAAATTTTTAAAAATTGTTAATGTATTTTTTTTATAATTTTTGAGTTATTATACTATTTTACTACATTATAAATTAAAAATTAAAGATCCATGGGGCTTACGCCCCAATGCCCCGGGTCTTACGCCTCGCCTCGTGCTAAGTAAGACGCCTCGCCTTACGCCTCCGCCTTTTAAAATACTGGTCTCTATTTCCCCTACCTTCCAAAGTTATGAAAAAACTACACAGACTTGGGAGGGAATTTTTGTGGCAGGGGTGTAAAGAGGGCAAATGATACAATCTTGTCAATTGGCAGACAACAATGAGTAGAGAGTAGGGTGGTTTGGGCATCAGAAATCTGAAACCACAAAGCACAGAATAGTAGCTTATTGATGAAATGGCTCTGGAGATACAATAGGGAGGAACATGCATTATGGAGGGAGGTCATTAGACACAAGTTTGGTGAACTCAACCCTTGGTGTACCAATGTGAGCACTGATACTTATGGGGTTGGAGTCTGGAAGACCATTAGAGATCTATGGCCCAACATGGAAAGGAACTTGCAGAAGATAGTTGGAGATGGGAAAAGAATAAAATTTTGGAAGGATGCTTGGAAGGAGCAAAGTCCATTAATGGAGATTTTCCCAGACCTATTTATTCTAAGAAACAACCCAGATGGTACCATATATGATACTTGGAGTGCACAGGGTTGGAACTTATCCTTCAGGAGATTGCTAAATGACTGGGAGATTGATAGATCTGCTTAGTAGGATTGATGATTTCAGTGGCACTACTGCTGAACCAGATACATTAAGATGGAAACACAATACTGCCAGGCAATTCTCTGTTAAAAGGGCTTATAGAATGGAAGGAAGGGTACAATATAGAGGCAGTGACGGAGCCAGGATTTTTACTAAGGAGGTTCAAAATATGAAGAAGCAAACACGTGAAAATAATAGGATGAAAAACATAGCGAGGCGGGGGAGGGAAAGACTAACCTTAACCCGCTAAATTTAATTTGGCTTGTGGTGTCCCATTTAGCGTTGTGTCCTACTTTTACCATCCTCCATCGAGCCTTCTTAAATTTCTTGTGCTTTTTTTCTTTTATTCTACAATATTCTATTTTGAACTTTTTTCAATCCTATATTAGTACACATTCAATCATATATTACTTTGAAAATCGCCAAAATTCTTTTAAAAAGTGTAAGAATTGAGTTACTAATATTATAATGCATATTCAAAAGGTAAATAAATGACATCGTCAATTTTTTAGTTTATTTAGTTCAATTTACTAGGTCAATTATTTGGAAAAAAAGAAGATAAATAATGAATAAGTTAAATAAGTTTAGTTTTCATCTCCTTAGAATAAAAATGAATAAAATAGAAAATAAATACCATGAAATTAAAAAAAGAAAATTCAATTAAATAATTTTGTTAAAAGGATATTCACAACTTTTAAATTTCTTCATTTGATTAGGTTTAATTGGCCTTATTTTTAAAAGAATATTTTTTCTCCCTAAATTTCAAGTTTAATAATAATTCATTGTTTTTTTAAAGAATTTCTTCGATTGAGTAAATGAAAAGAGAGTTAGCAAATTTGAAAAAAACGTGCCTAAAAAAATTGAATAAAGACAAATTGATAAGTAAAAATAGCATAAAAAAATAACAAATAAGAATAAAGCTCTAGAGCTCAAAAATAGCCAGACTTATTTTCCTCTTTTTCATTGAGTTAGAATTCTAGCCCAAAAAAGCAGCTCATATCAACACCTATTATGGGAAAAACTAAAGCAAAAAAGGGAGGAAAATTGAGGAAAAACTAAAGCAAAAAGGGAGGAAAAATTGAGGAGAACGAGACTCGAACCTGGGTGACAGAGGCGAAATTGAACCCCCTTGGCCACTGAGCTTAAGCTTCTCACTTGTGTTGAGGGGGTTCATTATGATACATATACTCATAAAGCCGGAATTTGGTCTTATATATACAGTGTAATTTTTCAACGAAGGGGGTTCGGATGAACCCCCTGACCTCCACGTGGCTCCGCCCCTGTATAGAGGGCAACCAAAAAGATGGAGAAACTTATGCAAGAGTCTATCTCCAACCAAGGTAAAATGCTTTACTTAGCTGGTGGTTAGAAGAGCATGCCTGACACAAGAAGTTTTGAAGAAAAAAGGGTCCATCATAGTTTCCAGGTGCTTCTTATGCAATGAGACAGATGAAACAAATAACCATCTGTTTTTACACTGCACATTTACGGCACAACTTTGGTCTTTATTTCTCAACATAACAAAGACAAGTTGGACTATGCCTGAGCATACTGTAGATTTGTTTAGCTGCCGGATGAAAAGAGGAGGCAGAAAAAGTCAAAAGAAGTGGTGGAGGGTCATACCAAAATGCATCTGGTTGACAGTTTGGAAAGAGAAAAATGAGAGGTGTTTTGAGGATAGATCCAATTCCATTCAGAAAGTTAAATGGAATTGTATAGTATCTTTCTACTTTTGGTGTAAAGAAGTAGGTTTAGAGGATATAGATCATTTTGTAGTTTTGTTAAGATTTCTGTAAGTATGTTGTTTTCTCTTTGTTTTTTTTATGTACCACTTTTTGATGGTGTCCAACATGTCCTTAATGGTGAGGAATACACATTTACCTGTTTCCCAAAAAAAATGTTTCTTGGCTAATTTTTCAATTAAATCTCCCGATCTGCACCTGTCTTCAACAAGGAAAAATGACTTTGTTATCTTTCAGCTTGTTGCCTCTTTTCTTTATAGTTGCTACTAAAGTTCGAGCTCTGAACTTTAGAGGACTTCTTCATGAAATGTCTACATCTATTAGCTGTGTTCTGACCAGTCATATGCTTCTAATATGATCTGGGAGTTGTTCATGCAGTTACCGAATTGTACGTTAGTATTGAAAAGAATTGGACCTGAATAGAGCGGAATGGATAAATAGGACTCATACATCTGATCCCAACTAATGTGGGATTGAAGTGTAGTTTATGTTTTCTGTTATAGTATAGACTTTTAGGTTATTTCTTGCTTGGCATTTCAGCTGTCAATAGTTGACATTCAACATTGTTTTACTGATATTGCTTTGTCATGAGGTTGCCGATTTCATTATATTTCAGTAACTATGCACCTCTCAACATATGAAAATTTCTCCTTCCAGGATCTGAATTATGTTTATTTGCAGGAATTCGGCTAAGAGCCGTGAAGGAGCACTGCTTGCATTTGAATGCTTCTGTGAGAAGCTCGGGAAGTTGTTTGAACCGTATGTTTCATGTATTATTTATATTTCTTTTCTCCAGAAAATGATACAAATGAAATGCGTATCCTTGTATGTAATTTGAACTTGGATTTGGAATTAAGCAGCTTCGTTTCACTTGTCTCCCTGTTTTTCCTTCAGGTATGTAATTCAAATGTTACCATTCCTCTTGGTTTCTTTCTCTGATCAAGTGGTTGCGGTGCGTGATGCTGCTGAATGTGCTGCTCGGGCAATGATGTCTCAGCTTAGTGCTCAAGGAGTGAAATTAATCCTTCCATCACTTTTAAAGGTTCTTAATTTTAGCTTTTCCCCTGTAACTTAACTCAATTCAGTTGACTCTGTCCATACTTTATTGGTTGAGTGATGTGGTGAACTGGATGATAGAGTAATCTTGCACTACGTAATTTATGCACACTTATAGAGTACTCTTACGAAGTCATGCTCAAAATTCTTTTCAACTGTACATCTATCTCGAAAGGCTCATGTAGTTTTTTGGGACTCTAAGGGGTCGTTTGGTAGAGTGTATTACTAATACCTTGTTTGGTACACTTTTTCAACCTATGTATACCTAATGCTTGCATTAATTATACACTCTCTTTGGTATTAAGGTGTGTATAAGTATACATGAAAATCCATGGTATTAGTAATGCAATGGGTTCTAATGCATGCATTAGCATGGTTGAAGACATAATTGCCCCTCAGAACCTTTTGCACATCCTTTCCACCGTATTTGTGGAGGGTATTTTTGTAAACAAATATTATTTTTTAGAAATTATGCAATGCATGTTATTTTTAATACACCAAACCAAACCAAACACTGCATATGAAATATATCAGCATAACTAATACCAACATTACTAATACAAGCATTACTAATACACCATATTTTGCGCTATTCTTATACTCCCTACCAAACGACCCCTTAGAGATGGGAATAATAATAATAGGCTTTGAGAATGCTCTTCTGATGATGAGAAATTGTTGCACAGCGGGCCATGTTGGTTAGCCTTGAGGACTGTTTGGTTGCATAGGAATAGAGAAACTGTAACCTTAATGCACGCTGTTCTTTGATTCTTGAATAACAAGTGTAACGTTTCATGAATGCTTATATTGTGGATTTTTATTAACTTTTGGCATCTGTGTATTTCATCTGAAATGACACAATTGGATCCTCAGTTTTGTTGAAAAAGCTATATGGGTCTAAAATGACCAGATAAACTTTGATATTCTTCTGTAGTTGATGAGTTCGCTACTAAAGATCTTCCCATGTGTGCCAGATTCGCTGAACTCATTTATTAGTCAGCCTTCATTACATGAGACCTATGTTTACATTTTACAATTACTTTTTCCGTGTCAGGGCCTTGAAGATAAAGCTTGGAGAACCAAGCAGAGTAGTGTGCAACTTCTTGGTTCCATGGCCTACTGTGCTCCACAGCAGTTGTCACAGTGTCTCCCTAAGATTGTGCCCAAGTTAACTGAGGTTTGTCCTAGCATGCAAACTTAGTACTTCTGTCTCTGACTACAGTTCTGTACTAGTCTCAGTTTCTTATGCTTTATAATACTGTACAGGTGCTTACTGACACTCATCCCAAGGTTCAATCAGCTGGACAGACAGCCCTTCAACAGGTTAAACTTTCTCATGCTCAAGTTTCTCTTACTTTCTGTGTTCTACTTCTTGCAATTTATTGTTTATTTATGTGTCTTTTATTGAGTATAGGTTGGGAGTGTTATAAAGAACCCTGAGATATCTGCGCTTGTCCCTACTCTTCTAATGGGTCTTACAGATCCTAATGAGTATACAAAATACTCCCTCGATATTCTCCTCCAGGTAAATATGTTTACTGATAACATGTTATCTGGTTTCCATGTACCTCTTTTTGATAGGTAATCTGGTTTCCATGTACTTTCTGATAAGGTAATTCCCTGTTCCAATTCTTTCAGACAACCTTTGTGAATTCAATTGATGCTCCTTCTCTCGCGCTGCTAGTACCAATTGTACACCGAGGGCTTCGTGAAAGGAGCGCTGAGACTAAGAAGAAAGCTGCACAAATTGCTGGAAATATGTGTTCATTAGTGACAGAGCCTAAGGACATGATACCCTACATAGGACTACTGCTCCCTGAAGTTAAAAAGGTACGTCTGAAAATAATTGGAGTAACATATTATGATGAGTGTAAAAGTTGACTCTTTAACATTACTTTGACACGATTTCAGGTACTGGTGGATCCAATTCCTGAAGTTCGATCTGTTGCTGCAAGAGCTATTGGTTCTCTTATACGGGGGATGGGAGAAGAAAATTTCCCAGACCTGGTGCCTTGGTTGTTGGATACTTTGAAGTCTGATGGAAGCAATGTTGAGCGTTCTGGGGCTGCACAGGGACTAAGTGAGGTATAATTATCTCATCCAATATTACTCGGTTACATCTCTCTTTTCTCTAGTTATAAGGAGTTGAAAACCTCCCCTTTTGTTGGGATTTTATTTCTAGAAGAAGCTATCAATGTGGGGGTGGGGTGGTGGGGGGGGGGTAAGCTTTTTCACTTAAAATATATTTTGGATATTAATTCTAAGTTAGCATTAGCATGGTCTCTTACCTGCGCTCTTTGGTCAAGAGGTACATATAATATATCCTTTTTGGATTTTAAAGGGTTCTTGCAATATTGTCGCCAAGATTAAGGTTTTATGTTGTATGTACACTTTGCTTGTCCTCTTGCGTTGGTTTAGTGGTGTGGTGTAACTTTAGAATAAGTTATTGACATTGTTTGCATAAACAGCACTTTATCTTATTGGCTATGCTCTCACTTTTATACTTGGCTGTTGTGATGTGAGGACCAAGAAACAATAATTAACTAGCACGGAAAAGGCTGTGACTTTTGGTGCAACATCAAGGAGTTTTAGTGCTGGTGGTGGGTGGGCGGGTCTGGAGCCAGTAATAAAGAATGGAGACTGCTTTTCAGCTGCTTAGGGTTCTTGTTTTCACATTCAACCTAAGTGTTTTTTCCTCTTTCCCAGGTTTTGGCTGCATTAGGAATGGATTACTTTGAAAACATACTTCCTGATATAATACGGAATTGTTCTCATCAAAAGGCATCAGTTCGTGATGGGCACTTGGCACTCTTTAGGGTAAGCACTTGATCTTTTGTTTTTTTGAAGTTTGTGTTAATAAAGATGGGTAACTTCTACTTCTGTATATTTTCTCATGTGAATTATATGGCTACTTGTAGTATCTGCCAAGATCTTTAGGCATCCAATTCCAGAACTATTTGCAGCAAGTTCTGCCAGCTATCTTAGATGGTAAATCTCTCTCTCTTTCTCTCTCTCTCTCTCTCTCTCTCACACACACACACACACAGAGACGACGAATACTCAAACAAAGATAAACAAAAATAGCATTCGTTCTTTCTAGTTGGCAGAAACCGTTGAAGTATTATGATTGGGTGTCTTTTATGTTTACTTGCATTGAGATACTCCTTGAATTAACAATTTATTTTACTGTAGGTTTGGCCGATGAGAATGAATCTGTGCGTGAAGCAGCACTCAGCGCTGGCCATGTTCTGGTGGAGCACTATGCAACTACGTATGCCTTCTTTGTCATCTTCCACATCTAGTTTTAAGCTAGTCTCCTAAGTTTGCTTTTGGGGTCCCTTCAATGGCTGTAAATTTAATTGATTTAGATATACACAATGGAAGAGGCTATCTTGAAGTGAATGATAATGCTGTTATGATTACAGTTTGAATGATAATTGATCTGCTGACCATTTACTCTATGATCTTCTTTGGTTCCAGATCTTTGCCTCTGCTTCTTCCGGCTGTGGAAGAAGGTATTTTCAATGATAACTGGCGTATCAGGCAGAGTTCTGTAGAGTTGCTGGGTGACCTTCTGTTCAAGGTATGTGCCGCGCTTCAGCATCATACTGTAGGAAGCAGGTTTATTAATGCGTTATTTTCTTCTAGGTTGCTGGAACATCTGGAAAAGCACATCTTGAGGGTGGTAGTGATGATGAGGGTGCCAGTACTGAGGCTCAAGGAAGGGCTATTATTGAGGTACTCGGGAGGGACAAGCGCAATGAAATCCTTGCCGCATTGTATATGGTTCGAACCGATGTCAGCATAACCGTGCGCCAGGTAGTGTTTATTTCAAGCACTATGGATGCTTCAATCATGTTGCTCAACTTGTTTGGAGATGTTGTATAGTAGTAATGAATAAACATTAATTACTTCATATTTTCTTTTTTCCAGGCTGCTTTGCATGTTTGGAAGACCATTGTTGCAAATACTCCGAAAACGTTGAAGGAGATCATGCCTGTACTGATGAGCACATTGATAAGTTCTCTGGCGTCCTCTTCCTCTGAAAGGAGACAGGTTTGCTGTTACCCTTGTTTATGGTGAACAAGATTGTGTTAAGTAGTTCTGGAGATACGAATTCTGTGACCTGAAATTTGCAGGTTGCTGCACGAGCATTGGGTGAGCTTGTTAGGAAGCTTGGAGAAAGAGTCCTTCCTTTGATTATCCCAATATTGTCACGGGGTCTAAAAGATACTAATGCAAGTAGAAGACAAGTGAGTACTTTACTTTTTCCGTATGATTCCAGGTGTTTTCTGTAACTTCTCCGAGTGTTTTCAGTCTTAGAGTGGTTGATAGTTTGTTCTTTTTTTTTTTGTCTTTTTTGATTTTAATAAAAGGCTACCCCAGTGGTAAGGTTTGTGTACACACCACCCTCCCCAGACCCCACTTGTGGGATTGCACTGGGTATGTTGTTGTTGTTGTTGCAACCCCAAGGGTGGGGTTAAGCGCAGTGTTATCAAAAGCGAAAAGCGCAAAAAAGCTCTAAGGTCTATTGGGGCTTTAAGCGCAAAGCGCAAATAAAAACGTGGACTTTAATGAAGAAAGGCGCAAAGGGAGAAAAAATACAGATATTTATGTCTACTCCAAGACTGATAATTATAAGCATGAATGAAAAAAATTATGAACAAAGAAATTGAATAAAATTACGATAAAGTGAAAATATCAATTGTTTAGTGTCTCCTCTTCAGAAGAGGCTCATTGGCAAGGAAAAGTATGCCTTAGAAACTTGATGACGACACTGAAGCGCACATAAAGCGAGGCGAAGCGCTCAACACGTTTTGAGCCTTGCTTCAGGGCTTAAGCGTGCTTTAAGCGCGCCTCTGATAACACTGGTTAAGCGGAACCACCCGTTTATTGGTTCCGAACAACAATTACATAGTTTTTAACCATTGTGCATATGTTAATCATTAATTTAGTTATGGAAATGCAGCACTTTATGATAGTCTTAGCTCATCTATCCAAATTTGGAGCAACAATTTCATTGCGAATTGAGTTGAAGGTTAATCTTAGTGAGATAACTTTGTACAGCTGAAGTGTATTTGGGGAGTGATGATTTTCAGAGCAAAGTTATATGAGTGAGCTTCTGTGTTAGAAATGCTTTGTAAGTCTTGGTAATAGGAAAGACAAGTGTCATTATTCTCCAGAAGTACCCTTCAACTCTGGCTGGAAGGAATTGGACTTCAAAACTCAAAAGATTCACAGAAAAGGGTTTGACAAGTCCCAATAAGGATTTTCCTTATCATAAAAAAGGTCCCAATAAGGACCACCAGCCAAGAATCCTCTTCACTGACGCAGAAGCAATCAGATATAGCGGATGGCCAACAATAGGTGGCAACTCAAAAATAGTGTTAGAGGAAGGTAATAGAATCTTATGTAAAAGAAGTCTCCTCTCAACAAATTAAGACCTCTTGAACATATGCATCATTAAGATTTGGAGGCAACAAACAGGAAATCCCTCGTTACTCGGAAATACGAAAATGAGGGTTTCCTAATGGAGTGCAAGTCTTTGAAATGAATGGAAGGCAATAACAACAACAACAACATACCAAGTGAAATCCCACAAGTGGGGTCTGGGGAGGGGAGGGTGCTGTGTATGCAGTCTTACCCCTACCTTACAAGGGTAGAGAGGCGGTTTCCGATAGACCATCGGCTCATGTAAAGCATATTAAATACAGTAGAGAACCAGTAGCAACAACAAATAATATGATAGCCGAAGGAAAGGAAACAACATGTAATAATAAAATCGAAGTTTAAGAAAGTAGGAGAATAACGAAATAACAGTACCACAGAGAATACTAGTAGCAACAACAAATAATACGATAATCGAAGGAAAGGAAACAATAGGTGATCATAAGATCGAAGTCTAAAAAAGTATGAGAATAAAGAAATAATAGTACCACTGTTAAGGAAAACTAGACAACGCGCGACTAGCTACTTACCTTCTACCCTCCTCAATCTCCATATCGTCCTATCTGAGGTCGTGACGTCTGTAAGTTGCAGGTGGGTCATGTCCTGTCTAATCACTTCTCCCCAATACTTCTTCGGTCTACCTCTACCTCTCCTCACTCCCCGGGACATCTTTGTTCCTAATCCTATCTCACCTATTATGCCCACACATCTATTTCAACATTTTCAATTCCTAATGTACCAAGAAGATGTAGTTTGTTTCCACTTTTCATCTCTCTTTTTTGCTGACCTTTAATACTTTTTAATTTCAGGGTGTCTGCATTGGTCTGAGTGAAGTAATGGCCAGTGCTGGCAGGAGTCAATTGTTGAGTTATATGGATGAGCTTATCCCCACAATTCGGACAGCACTTTGTGATAGGTATGGTATCTTTTGCTTATATTACCATGAAATAGCAGTTTTTTGCATTTCCATTCCAAAGTAATTCTTTGGTTTTTTATTCAACAGTATGGCCGAGGTTCGTGAATCAGCAGGCCTGGCATTTAGTACTCTTTACAAGGTAAACCCTCCAGATCTTGCCAGTCTTTGAGTGAGATAGTTTACTGAGAACTTCTCAGCATTAATCTTCGCATGTTGTAATATAGAATGCTGGAATGCAAGCAATCGATGAGATTGTTCCAACACTTCTTCATGCACTGGAGGATGAGGAGACCTCAGATACTGCTTTGGATGGCTTAAAACAAATTCTGAGGTAGGCTATCGTATCTCTAGTTTAGACATGTTTCTATGTATTATCTTATCTTTATGTCCTAAAATTTGTTGTCACTTATTTCAGTGTCAGGACCACAGCTGTGCTGCCACACATCCTCCCAAAGCTCGTTCATCTTCCACTGTCGTACGTATATATGCTTTCTTCTTTCAATAGCTTTTCTGTACCTTGTGGTTCTGCAGTACTCACCAAAATATCTGCGCACACGTACAGTGCCTTCAATGCACATGCTTTGGGAGCTTTAGCGGAAGTTGCAGGACCTGGTCTTGATTCCCACCTTAGTACTATCCTTCCTGCTTTACTGAATGCAATGGGTTATGCCGACATGGTATGCCTCCTCACTGACATGTGCATTCATTTCTGTGGTTTTCACGTTCATTTTGTCATTTTCAATGGTTTAAAATACAGGAAGTTCAAAGTTTAGCAAAGAAGGCAGCAGAAACTGTTGTGTCAGTTATTGACGAGGAAGGCATGGAGTCTTTGTTGTCAGAACTACTAAAAGGAGTTGGGGATAGTCAGGCATGCTCTTTCTTTATTTTCTTGTTTTTGTAATTTGTTTATTGCTATTCTTTTCTCTCATGCTGCTTTATACTTGTAATTCCAGGCTTCGATTAGACGAAGTTCAGCGTATCTTATTGGATACCTATTCAAAAATAGCGACTTATATATTGGTGATGAAGCTCCAAACATGATATCCAGCCTCATTATATTGCTTAGTGATCCGGATTCTGATACTGTCTTGGTAATGTCAGGATCACTGCATTTCTTTTGAATGTTAATTTGTTTGGTTATCTTACCACTTATTTGACAGGTTGCGTGGCAAGCTCTGTCTAATGTTGTTAGTTCAGTTCCTAAAGAAGTTCTTCCAACATATATCAAGTTGGTTCGTGATGCTGTATCTACATCAAGAGATAAGGAACGTAGAAAGAAAAAGGTTGCTTTCTGTATTTCAGACTTCTGTGGTTTATGTTTTAAAGCATGCGTATCATATTGTTATCAGTTGTTTGGTGAGTCCATATGTTGAGATTTTGACGTTCTTCTTAATGAACATGTAGAGAGGACCAGTTCTTATACCTGGATTTTGTCTTCCGAAAGCTCTTCAGCCATTGCTTCCTATTTTTCTTCAGGTATTCCGGCTTATTATTATTATAATTGTTATTATTATTATTATTATTATTATTATTATTATTATTAAGGTATTTCAACTTATTTCTTCATAAATTCACGATAGATGTCATGTTTTTGTTTTTTGTGGGGATGGGGCTAAGTAATATTGTTAGAGAGGAAAAAGCTACTGAAAGTACATCAGAATATCAGTCTTCAAGTTCAACACATTTATATGGTTTGTGTACGCTGTCGCAAGAGTGACAAGGCGATTTATTAAACTGCATTTCAGAGTTGATTAAGTTTTTCGTCGTTCTATAAAAGATAATCATTTCCCTGTGCATGTGCGATAGGACCACTCTGCTGGAAAAGTTACATATGTTTGGTTACTTTTGAGATGTGGTCGTGTCTATAAATTTTAACTTTGTGGTGTGCCATACATTGGAACTGTGCCTTGTACATTGGACGCTTTGTCTGATCAGATTATAAATATTTCAGTACTTGTTACATAATTCTTAATGACCTTTTCTTTTGGTCTCATCACCCATTTTTAGTATTTCTTGGAATCAGCCTTTTCCTCTTCCTTATCCCGCATGATTTTCTTTTTAATTATGGAGAGAGACAAGAAAGACAAAATGGAGATGGAACAAAAACGTGTTCCAAAACTTTGAGGCTGCTTTATCTGTTTTCAACATGATGCTTAATTTTCATTGCTGGAGTATGATGGATATTCCACTATATCATACATGAGGCCAATGTTATTAAAGATCTGGTGCTAAAACAATGAAGCAAGATGCAGTATAGGCAGGGGCATTGCTGTGCAAGAGCGCAGACATAGGGCACTTAGGCGTGAGCCATGGTGTGCATGAGCTGTGTCTTCAAGAGACTGACATTAAATAATAAATAGAAGATAAATCAGTATAATAAATTAAGGAAATGTTATAAATGAATATTTATCAATTACTAATAGGAAGTTAGTTTTCTTATTTTAAGAAAACTGGTCACTACATCTGAACTAGAAGTTTTAAAACTGCATTTTTCTCTATTTTTAGAAATTAAAGTTGCACTTACGCAATAATGTTTTTACATCATATATTTGACTTAAATGTGGTTCTTAGTCCTTTCTGCATATAGTTATTTGTGTCTAACAACAATAATGTGCACTTTCCTTATTACCTTTGGCGATGCTGCATGACACTCATCTAAATTTCTGACCTTGTCATTGCTGTCGGATTTACAATGCAAATATGCATGTCTCAACTAGAAATAAAATGTTGAAATGTGATCATTGCCAAGAGGAATTTATAGGCAAATTTATTTAATTACTGAAATTGTAGCAATCTAATCTTATCCAAACAATCAATGAACTGGTAAGATTGAACAAGGCTAAAAGCAAATAAAGAGTAGAGCAAACATAAGGATTAAATCAACAATAAAAACTATGTTCAATCATCTGATTTTTTTCTTTGAAAATGTCAGTCACCCCTGCTCACTTGTCATCATTTCCCATGTCTGATCACCTGTTATTTGGATCTTTAATGTACTCCTACTTACTTTTAATACCATTGGTTGCTATTTTGGAGTTCAAATTTTTGCAAAATAAGTTTCGTTCCAAATTAATCCATCTTACCTATCCAATAGCCTATATTCTGATGGACGTTAAAGCTCTACTATGAATGTTCGTACCTTACTAGGAAATCAAATCCATTATTTCTAGCAGTTGATATTGATTACAGGGTATTGAGTCCGAGGTTTAAATCCAAAGTCGTTTTCCAAGTTTCTTTGATTACCCAATCAAACAATAGGCAGCCATCAATTAGAAGTTCTATGAACACAATTTAATAAATATTACGTCAGATTCAGATATACTAAGAAAGAAAGAGAATTGTAGATTCAAATTATAGTAATATCCATTATAATCCTTGGAAAGAAAAAAAATACTACCTAATGAAGATAAAAGAATTTTTTACCAAAGTGTTGAACATGATGATACCAACAACAACATACCCAGTGTATTCCCACGGGGGGGGGGGGTCTAGGGAGGGTAGAATGTACGCAGACCGTGCCTTTACCTCAGAGGTGAAATAAAGAGACTGTCTCCCATAGACCCCCGGCTCAAGACGAAAAATGACAAAAAAAAAAAGACGAAATAAAAGTACAAGAGATATAGACAATTAACGGAAACAACAAATAATCGCATAACTATACTACAACAAAATAATACTACAATCGAACTACATGAAACACTAGATAGCGTACTAATAAGGGCAACCAAACACTGCGCTTCTACCTACAAGTAAGATGCAACCCTACCTACTAACCTTCTACCTTAATTCGTGCCCTCCACTCCTTCCTATCTAAGATCATGTCCTCGGCAAGCTGCAACTGCACCATATCTTGTCTAATCACCTCTCTCCAATATTTCTCCGGTCTACCTCTACCCCTCTTGAATTCATCCATAACCAACCTCTCACACCTCCGCATTGGGGCCTCCGTGCATCTCCTCATCAGATGCCCGAACCATCTTAGTCTCGCTTCCCGCATCTTATCTTCCACCGAAGACACTCCAACCTTGTCTCAGATATCCGCATTCCTAATCCTATCTCTCTTTGTAAACCCACACATCCAGCGCAACATCCTCATCTCTGCCACCTTTAGTTTTTGAACGTGAGAGTTCTTGACTGGCCAACACTCCGCCCCAAAGAAAGAGAGACTGTCTGTATTGGAGAGTAACCTGAGGTTTTGTTCCTTGAGTACTCTTTTCTTTTAGTTCCTTCTCTCCAAAACCAACCTTCTCTTGTGGTTTCTCATTGTTATTATTTTTACGTTTCGTGTTAATGGCAAAATTGAAAATTTTTCCTAGCAGACTGGCGCGAGGCATGAAACTTAAGTCTAGGTACCAAACTTACATCTTAATCGATGTGAGGCATCTTTTTAATTCTGTTCTATTGCTTAATACTGGTAACTATAGTGGTAAAAAAATATATTAACCTCCTAATGATCGTATGCGGTACTTTTGTTTATTGCTTTGTTCCTTGGACTTTCTCTATCCAGTGTAAATTTCTTTTTAACCAACAGGGTCTCATAAGTGGATCGGCAGAACTAAGGGAGCAAGCAGCTTTAGGTCTTGGGGAGTTGATCGAAGTGACAAGTGAGAAAACACTGAAGGAGTTTGTGATTCCTATCACAGGGTATGCACCATGGTGTACTAACACAACTTTTGTACCAGCATGAAGTTCATATAGGAAGATATAAAGTTGATTATGTTTTATCTTTTCCAGATTTTATAGTCTCATTTTCTCTGAAGTTACTCAGTCTATGCTTAACTTTTTCACAATATGCTTTCAATTGCAGGCCCTTGATTCGTATTATAGGTGACAGATTTCCATGGCAAGTAAAGAGCGCAATTCTATCGACTCTGAGCATCATAATTCGAAGGGGAGGAATAGCCCTAAAGCCCTTTCTTCCCCAGCTTCAAACAACATTTGTCAAGTGCCTACAGGATAACACAAGGTTTGTTCTATAGTGGTTTACTTTTTTGGCTGTTAGAAGGGGAAATGATGTGTTGTAAACATAATGCCCTTCTGCCCGTGACATGTGTTGCTTCTTGAAGCGATAGCGTCAGTGCTTTGTGATCTTTATTCCTTGTGCTTATGTAAGTGCTATTATAGGACAATACGATCAAGTGCTGCTCTTGCGCTTGGGAAGCTTAGTGCTCTCAGTACTAGGGTTGATCCTTTAGTTGGTGATCTGTTATCTGGTGTGCAGGTGATAGTTTTATTTTATTCTACTTCTCTACTGTCGCAATTTATCTCTTTCTAAGAAGTAGTGCTTATTCCATTAAATTATTGGTCAACAGACATCAGATGTTGGAATTCGTGAGGCTACTCTTACTGCTTTGAAAGGTGTGATTAAGCATGCTGGTGAAAGTGTCAGCATTGCTTCTAGAACACGTGTCTACACCCTGCTGAAAGATTTAATACACAATGATGATGATCAGATAAGAAATTCTGCTGCAAGCATACTGGGAATTGTTTCACAGGTTAGGGTTATTCTACCCAAGAAATATTTCTTTTCCTTTATATCCGATTTTGTGTTCTGCATTTAGCAGGTTTTACTTATTGCTGAGGTGCTTCGTAAAGATTATTTGGTATTTATTTGATGGGTTATTTTTGTTCAACATAGAGGCTGTAAATCATGAAGATTGTCACTTTTTTCGCTCTAACACAGGCTGCTTCATTTTGAATTGGCCCCTTGCAGTTTCCTCTGTTCCTTTAGGGCTCGTTTGGTACAAGGGATAAGGGATAACTAATCCTGGGATTAATTTTAGGATGAGTTTATCCCATATTTGGTTGGGATAAAATTGCGAGATAACTTGTCCTTGGATTAGTTATCCCCGGACTGTAGTGTTATTTTTATCCCACATTGAGGGTGGGATATCAATCCTGGGATAACTAATCCCGAGATAATTTTTTTTTTTGAGAAAAACTAATCCCAAACGAGCCCTTAGAGGATAATAATCCTTGGATCTATTGCATTTCTACCTGTAATTCGGATGATCTAAAAAGAAACCATAACTGGAAAGGTTCTTTTCTCATTCATGGGGGTGCACCACCCTTTCACAAGTGTTCCTCTAGTACTTCATTTGAGATTTCTTTTTCATTGGTCATACAAGATTGGACAAGAAATGATCACATCCAGCAAAGATACATGTAGCAAAACATGAGGGTAAAAAATGAGAATGAGAAAAGTTTACTGACAGAAGGTCGCATGAGGTTGTTTGCCAATGTCCCACACAGACCTCCAAAATGCTTGATTCATAGGTACTGCACTTTGATGATTGAAGGTGTAAAAGGTGATGAGTTAGACCTTACTCACATGGAGGAAAGTTGTCTCAAAATAACTCCAATCAGTCATAATAATAAATGCTGATGTCTCTAAGAATAGAACATAATGGAGGCAGAGGATCCATATAGGATACACCAAATAGTGGAGGTCATTACTTAATAGCTTTGGTGGCATATTAGGTCTGGTTTGTATGCGATAGGAGCTGTTGCTCCCAATTCTATTTTCCAATATTTCTTGCTTCAATCCTCACTACTTTTCTCTATTTGCCTTCAAATATGATAAAATACCCTTCATCAGAAGTTATTCTGTCTACACAAATTTGATGGAATAATATGAGATATGCAGGCTATATACTCAAAAACTAACAGAAATCATCTCAGTAGTACATAATCTGGTAGATGTATTTGCGTCATATGTAGACAGGTGTGAGGTCTAGAGACCTCTAGTTTACCCTAAAGACAAATTATTTAGTATTGGAATGAAATAGGCTTGAGTTCAGCAGAACAGAATAGGAGTTTGTGTAGCCATTCCCAAACTAGTAAGGACTGAGTCGTTGATTAATTGATTGATTAAGTCTATCTCATGCCTTTGTTCATAGCCACTGTTGAGCAGTCACAAATAGGACTGCAGCTCTTGTGCGAATAGGAGGATCTTATTTCATATCGTCCAAATTTTAAAGGTTTGGGTATGGGTGATTTGGTATCAAAATCATTTCTCGTCAGAAAATGCTTATGAAGGTAAAAAAGGACCAAATTTTACTAGGTGAGTTGTGTGGGTTTCAGTTAAGCTCTTTGCTGTGTTCTTCTATATGGGAGCTTTCCCCTCTTTTTGTCTACATATGTAACTTATCATAAAAGCATGGTCTGTAGAGAATGGTTGAGATGCTAAATTGGTGCACATATCACATTTTCAAATACTTGGTTTTCCAACTCACAGGTTTACCCCTTCTTTCATTCATGTTGGTTTTAAGTAAGAATGTCTTTTTTTACGGAGACTTTGGTTGGAGATATTGCTTTCCCTTTCAAATACACATTGCTTTATCCTCTTTCTCATCTTCATAATGCCTTCATTCCATCATTGCGCCATTGGTGATCTAATTCTCATTCTCAGATTTTCTTTTCTTTTAAAGCTTGAAAAATTGGTAAGCAAATTATCTCACAGTCCTGTTAGCTTCTATTAAGTAAAATAACTAACACTACTACAACAACAACAACATACCCAATGTAATCCAACAAATGGAGTCTGTGGAGGGTAGTATGTATGCAGGAGGCAGACCTTACCCCTACCTCGTGGAGGTAGAGAGGTTGTTTTCGACAGACCCTCGGCTCAGGTGCAACAAATCAAAGTATTTACAAAAGAGGGAATACGACAATGAAGTAGACATGTCAATTAATAAGGAAAACAATACAAAGCATTTAGAGAAAAGGAACAGTAACAACTGCGAGATAATGTGGTAACTAAAACACAATAGACAACAAATGGTAACAAATATCAAAAGCAAGAAAATACATGTATAAGGTTACTACTACGGCATACATGGTGCTCTAGACTCCCACCAAGCCTAATCCCACCGAAAAGTGCTTACTATCCTTCTACCCTAATTCGCGACCTCCATATCCTCCCATCTAAGGTCATGTCCTCGGTAAGCTGAAGTTGCGCCATGTGCGGTCTAATCAATTCTCCCAATACTTCTTCGGCCCGCCTCTACCTCTCCTCATACCCACTATATTCAACCTCTCACACCTTCTCACTGGGGCATCTGCGCATCTCCTCTTCATATGTCCAAACCATCTTAGCCTCGCTTCCCTCATCTTGTCTACCACAAAGGCCACTCCCACCTTGTCCCGGATATCCTCATTCTTTATCTTATCTCCCTTAGTATGCCCACACATCCATCTCCTAGTAACTTAACACTACTATTCCTTCACTTTATTCGCTTACTATCGTTATGGAGTTTCAAGGTCTTTGGTCTATTAGAGGCGTATCACTATTGACCTATTAATATACTAGACAAATATTTGACTGATATGTTGCATTACTAGTTCATTTTTAGAGTAGGTGTGAACTTTCTAAAAAATGAACAACTAAGCTCGAGTACCAAGCAAGTTTCGGTCGGCTGTTTGAATCCTCATTGACCATGTAGCTCCATTTGATAGGTGTAAACTTTATGATGTAAAAGAATGTTGTTGAAATGGTAGATTTTATCCGCTCCTTTCACCTGAGTAGGGTTACTTTTTGTAATGCTTCTGTAATACCAGCACCGTCATGGTGCTTTTAGTAATAAAATCATACTTCACCTTCTCAAAAAGATGTAGGAAGAGCAATCAAAACCATTTTCATTCTTCACTTTGCAAGAGAATCGTGCCTCTGATTATTTGAGCTATGTAATGAAAGTTGTTGAAGTGTGACCATCTCATCCAAAAGCTTAAGCTGTTAGAGAGAGTACACTTTTAATTTATTATTTAATTATATTCTCAACATGCCCACTCACGTGTAGTGATTATTTTTCATGGACCAAGCAAGTGGAAATTCTTTTTTTGATAATGGGTGGCAGTGAGATTCGATCCCGGAACCTTTGCCTACTCTGGTACCATAGTGAAGTGTGTGACATCTCATCAGTTGTTAGAGAGAGTACACTTTAAATATTATTTAATTGTATTCTCAACAAAAGTTTAGGGGAATTTTACTTTGTAGATTTAACTATTAAAGTCTAGGGGGATTTGTTTCAAAGGATTCTTTATTAAGCTGAGCGTATGATGTATCTGTATAGGTAGACCAGCAGATAATGTTTCAAATGAAGTTGTCTGTATATTGGAATTTAGCTGAATTAATGGGCTTCTTTCATAACATCAGCTTAACTGAGCTAAGTTTTAATAGATCTGTTTCTCTTCTTTGGTCGCAGACCAATAGTAGTATAATTTATGTCCCTTATCAGAATTAGAAAAGAATAACAAATGAGGGAAAATTACCTTATAAAAAAATAACAAATGAGGGAAAACATGATTCTGGATTGCTGATGGAGACCTCGCTTCGCCATAATTGTGTCTTTCTTGAAACAGAATCTGGATTTACAGCTAATTATATACGACAAACTGATAGTCAAAAGAAATCATTAACCAAAATTTTTAATCGAAAGTTTGATTTTTTATTAGATTGATTCTCAGGCAGTTTCATGGACCTAAAACTGTGTTATTGAGATTTATCCCGCTTTTTATGATTCTACAGTACCTGGAAGACGGACAAGTTGTTGAATTACTTGATGGGCTTTCAAAATCAGCTTCATCATCTAACTGGTGTTCAAGGCATGGAGCAGTACTTACTATCTGTTCAATGCTTAAGCACAATCCTGACATAATTTATGCTGCTTCGTCATTCCCATTGATTGTAAAGTGCCTCAAAATCACCTTAAATGATGAAAAGGTACGTCTGACATATATCATTTTACTTTACCTTTAATTTGTTTTGTGAAAAAGTTGCATTATTCCGATTATCATAGAAACTTAAAAATGTTGTTTCCTATAGATCTTTGATCCAATTGTGGAAACAAAAATAGTTCCACTTTGTATTACCTTTACTGAAGGGAAGGTGTTTGTACTGAAAGTCAATGGATTGGTGCCATCTTTCTATTAAGTAAATCAGTGTTATAGTCCAACAGAAACACTGAGGTCTACTTTTTAATATCTGAAGCATCTTTCTGATTAAGATACTTCTCTTTTTTTATTTTCTTTCAATTTTCTGTACATAAAACATCTGCAGGAGTCCAACAGGAACAGGCCTCTTGTAGAAATGCAAGGTAAGGCTGCGTACAATAGACCCTTGTGGTCGGGCCCTTCCCCGGACCATGCGCATAACGGGAGCTTTAGTGCACCGGGCTGCCCAAAACATCCGCGGGAGGATTCGGATTTTCATTTTCTTATTACATTATCGTAACATTTTCAAAGCTTTACTCTGGAGAGTAAATTGCAGATGCAAGCAATAAAACTGGAACTGCGTTACCAGTGTAATTATTCAGAAAGAGTAAAAGTTATTTTATTTGGAAATCTGATGGTTTTCTTTGTGATTGCTTCTTTATTTGTTAGTTTCCTGTTCGTGAAACATCGACGAGAGCGTTGGGATTGCTTCTACGTCAACAAATCCAGAGTGATCCTTCAAATGCTACTTCACATGTGGAAACTCTGGGATCCATAGTGTTGGCCATGCAGGATGATTCAAGTGAAGTCAGAAGACGGGCCTTGTCTGCATTGAAGGCAGTTTCAAAAGTTCGTGCTTCTAAAATAGTCAAATAACCGAGATACAACATAATATGTACTCATCAGTAGGCTCGTTTTCTTGAAGTAACATTGACATTTTCTGCTTTACAGGCCAATCCTGGTGCCATTGCCATCCATGTTTCAAACTTTGGCCCTGTTCTGGCTGACTGCTTGAAGGATGGAAATACACCTGTGAGACTTGCTGCAGAGAGATGTGCCCTGCATGCTTTTCAATTGGCAAAAGGTATTTCCTTTGTATCTTCTGTCCTGTTGCATCTTAACATTCTGATTCTAATATAAATCTCTTCAATCCTGTGCTTGATCGAATGTGTGTGTTGAATTTTGGTTATGCTTATTAAGCTGCTTCTGGTACTTGCTGATCCTTTTTATATATGTGTTTGCCAATTTTGTTGTAATGCTTAGAAAGCTGCGTCTAGTGCTTGCTAATCCTCTTCAATATCATAGTCCTCTGGTTTTGCTATGGGAAGCGCCTAAACGTTCTTTTCTTGGTGTTAGCAGGTACTGAAAATGTTCAAGCTGCACAGAAGTTTATTACAGGCTTGGATGCTAGACGAATAGCAAAGCTCCCTGAACACAGGTGAAGTGTTTTTAATTACTCTAGATCTGTAGCTTACTATTTGCAGATTGTTTGCTTCTGATATGCTTTCAAATTTGTCTGATGCATTATGGTTTAATGTCTTACGATTCACAAGTACAACATTTCTATCACATAAATTTTCTTCAGCTTCTTCTTTACCCATTTTACTCTGTCACTTCTGTTGTTACTGCTTACTCTTGTCTCCTGTATGAGATTGAATTACCATTTTCTGTTTGGTTCACTAAACTAAATCACTATGGAAGATACACCTGCTATCAAATTAGTACCATTTGAGAAATTAATTATGCAGAGATTCTTTACTCAGTTGCACGCGAAAAGGAATACAATGGTCCTTATGTTTGGGGGTAGGTTTAAATTAGTAGACCAAAAAAAGCAGAAACTGCAATAAATGTACCTCCAAAATGTGAGTTCCTTTTAAATCTTTATTTTTTTCACAGTTTCCATTAAATCTATCCTCCAGACTCTTGTAAATATTTTGATGAAGAGCTCACTTTTGGCAAACCTAAAGGACCAAAAATGTTCGAGAGTATATTTTAGGAACTACTTTAAACCTACTCCCAAAGATGGGGGACCTATTTTGTCACACTCTGAGTTGTACCTTGTTCCATGTATATCATTTTATCTCTCATTACTTGATGAGTTCTTGTTCCGTGTGTATCTACATTATATGGAGTACTCTTGGTTATATTTGTAACTCAATTAGTTCTTTCCCCCCTACTTTTGTAACTGGTCTCCTTTACCTGAGGATACACAAACTATTGAACTTAGATGCAATATTTGAAAAACACAAGGATACTATTCAACTACTCTCCTAGGTTAGAGGTCTTGTTGATTGCTAAATAACATGGACAGCCACCTTTTTGAAATAATTGTCAAGAAGCATGCAGCTGATAAGTGATAACCCATTTTCCCCTTTTATTAAGTGTTGTACTATGGTGGTCTCTCTCTACTTATGCTATCATATGCAAAATCCACAATTCAGATTTATTTGCATGCAATTGGTGAATGAGTGTCTGTTCATTCTATGTTTATTAAAACATTATTTTAGCCTGGAAAATAAAAGGCATTCAGGAAGGGAATCAATTTTTTGTTCTTTTATCCTTTGTTGCTCCAAAAATGTTGCCGCAGCCGTGTCGGATCCTCCAAAAATAGTATTTTTGGAGTATCCGACATGCACCCGTTGATATTTTTGAAGAGTCCGAGTAACATAGCTTTTACCGACTCCCCCCCTCCTTTTTGTCTCTTTGGAGGGGAGAGTTCTTTTTGTTCTATTATGATGTCTGGGATAGAAGAAAAAAGGTAAGCTGTTCAAGAATTTGATGAAAGATTTTCACCTCATCACGACAACCCGAGAGCGTTTAGATTTTAGAAAATCTTTCCATTGGAAGTCCTTTGCAGGAATTGCTTACCTGTTGGTGTTCGTAAAACTTTATTTATGTTCTTTTAAAAAGGTACTCCTAGGATACCCTTTTTGAAGTGCCTTTAGGATTCCTTTTAAACTCCTAAAATGATTTCTTGGAAGCTCTCATAATCACTCCATCGGTATTTGAATCACTAATTTTTCCTTTTCCTTGGACTTATGAGGAAACAATGTTTATTTTAGCTTGCATCTCATAGTACAAGAGATAAAATTATTAGTCTTTTGTTGGTTTTGCGTAATGTATTTTTCAGTGGGAAATATCTCTCTTGTATTTGCTGTCTGCTCTCCTCTGAGTAGGATTGCAATTAGTTTCAGCTCTTTGGGGGGCCATATGAGGTTCATATCTCAAGCTTCAGTGTCCAATCTATAGATTTTCCTTGCTTGTAGTCCAGAGTGAAATTTCTCATTTTTTGATAATCAATAAATTACCGATGGCCAACTGTAAGTACTCTCCTTGTCTCATTGTTTATCTTGTAATCATTCGATTCTTCCCCGTCACGGTTCAAAACCGGTGGTAAAGGTCCCGATGCTGTACCCTTTTCCACTTGATTATTAGGCTTTTAGTCCACTGCATGATTTGAACTCGTGAGTACACCTTACCAACACATCATCTTTCCACTGAACCAAATCCGTGGCCATTTTTGTCGTTCTTTTATCTTAGCTGCTTTATATTGTGCACACTTTTTAGCAGTTACTTTATTTGCTTGTATTTGGGCAGCCGTGCCTTTAACTGGCTCTTGATATTCTGACTTCATTCACGTTGTTGCAGTGATGAAAGTGGAGATAGTGACAATGACACCTCAAGTGGCTGACAAGCTTATGACTGAAGCACTTCTGGTATTTACAGTAACCATCACATACATATAGATGCGTAAGCAAACAAGGATGAGTTTGATATCTGCCAAATTTTGACGCCTGGTGGATTGTGCTTCTGATATCTTTTGTAGCTGTGTATTTTTGAAATTGAATAGCCTTTGAGGAAAGGAAGGGAGCTCACATTCATGTATAAATTTTGTAAATTTTCTCTAAATATAGGAAATCACCATTTTTATTTTCACCGAGATAGCACTCATTATTCCTTTCAGTGATAAATGATGACCTTTGTGCTACAAAACATACCACTTTGATGACCAGTATAAACTAGAGGCACTTGATAAAGGGGAAGTAAATTAACAATGGTGGAAACGGTTCATTTCACGGAGTCTATTCTGGGATGAAATTTTACTGTCATATCCTCTATTTGCTGAATGAATGTATGTCATTAGAGTGCAGACACCAACTTCAGAAAAACTGTTTTCTGATTGTTATTTAAAAATGAAGTAATACAAGACTGACTGGTTCATGAATGGCAGTTTAGAGACTTGCCCAAATGAGTTCATATCTCAGCATTTCTCTTTTTCTCCTGAGCATTTAAATTGACTTGAAAACTTGAGTTCCCGTTCCTCAAAAAAAGATTTTTCTTGCCAAAGCTGGTGTATTATTGGACGTAGATATTGCTATTTTGCAGTGAGATGCCAAACCACTATGAACATTATACCCAGGGCCATAACTATTCATGTTTGAGTTTAATTTATGTATCTTTATCATTTATGCGGTTTGTATTGTTGGTAGGTGGCGTATTCCAGATTTTGTCTTCTGAGTATAGCGGTAAAAATGCTAAATTGGTATCTTACAAGAAGAGGTTCAAATCCTGTATTAATTTTATTTTGGTTTGGTTACGGTGTCACTCGATTAAGGTCATATAACCTATAACCGAATGAAAAATTTGTTGTGCATTGTCCAATCATCGGTTGAAGCTAACGGATGCTAACACCACCAGTAGCATTTCTACTCTTTCTGGTGCTTTCAATTTGAAAATATGGCCAGCCCAATTATACTGCTAATCATCAGTTGTGGGATATGTATTTTCAGTTTTGATTTCTCAACTTGTCACTCTTGTAATGCAGTCACCTTACTGCTTTCCTTGAAGTCTTTTCCTCTTAGTTTAAGCTCTTGGATGATATAATCCATCTAACCAAAAGGAAGAAGAGATAGATAGCCCAACAGGTATATAAGGATGAAGTGAAGATGAAGTAAGGATGGCTTGGACGCCTCTAGTATTATGACTCTTCTAGTCATGTTTTCGATACTATACTAGTGAAAGAATTTCCTTGCCTTTTGTTTTGCTAATGGGTTGGTGCAGACCTTTTTTTATATTCATAGACTTAACCAACCTAGAGCAACCGTGCTTGTATACTAGTAGGCTATGTCACGCTCTGAGCCTACACTATGGGTGTAACCGACAACCGATGCCATTGCTGGTCTAAGCATACTCGTAACATGGCTTGATACATTAGTATACACTATCATAAGCGAGAAATATGGAATGCATTTTAAAATAATGATTTTTTATTAGTGAACATACTGTTAGATAAATGAAATATGAGTCAATATATAAACTAAATACATGTTTTAGACTTGACTGACTACTAACTATCTATGAAGCCTTTAAAATGAACATCTGAGTACTAACTGTCGGGACAAGGCTTCTGGTCTACCTTTATGTAAATAACATACACTACTGAACTACACCGCAGACTCAGCACTCTGGAGAATAAAAAAGGCTCACTCGAAGCTGCAAACATAGAACTTACATGAAGCATTTGAGCACGTACATAAGTATTTGAGTCTGCATCATAAAATGATGTATCGCCAAATGGCGTAAGTACACAGAATGTACGGTATGTAAGATGGCAGAAAACAGTGTTTTAAAAGGCGGGGGCGTGAGACGAGGCGTTTTATGTAGCATGGGGCGAGGCGTAAGTTTCGAGACACGGGGCGTAAGTCCCATGGATCTACGGGGCGTATATCTCATCTGCTTGAATTTTATAATTTTATTACTAACAAAATATGTAAAAGTAATAATTTTTCAATAATTCTGCAAATAAATTTAAATAGATCACCAATAATATAAAAAATAATATTATAATTATTATTTGAGAAAGGTAACAATAAAAAAAAAGATAATACCAGAGATAATCATTAAAATGAAATTATCATCCATCTTCATATCTACTATATATTCCAACCTCAACTAAGATTTGCACTGATTATTGTCTATGTATTTCAAAAGAGAAAGATAAAAAGTGTAAGAGCAATGACAAAAATGGATAAAGTTGTCTGAGGAACATAAAAAATCACAACATGAAAACATGATAGAATAAAGTATAAATATTATTACACCAATAATTAAAAATATGATTTATAGCAAAAATACTTTTAAAATAATGAAAATTAAAATTAACGCCCGGAACTTATGTTTTTGCACCCGGGACTTACGCTTTTGCACCCGAAACTTACGCCCCAAATTATAGTGCTTACGTCTTATGGATCTGCGCTTTTAATTTACGCCCCAGAGCATTTTTGGTACGCCCCTCCCCAAGACTCGCCCCGAAAAATATTTTTGAAAATACTGACAGGAAGGAATATAACATAACATATATGGGGCAGGTACAACTAATAGAGATAAGTAGGACATGATGGAACCATAAACTCAAAATATAACTGTGAAAAATTAAGTACCTTCATCTTTGCTTTTAGCTCATCGGGAAAGTGAGAGGTGTAACCATCATAAGCATACGTATCCAACAACATCTGTGTGAGCTCCCTGGCCCCAATTCAATCAGGGCACTCTATTTAAGCACCCTGGCCTAGAATTAAATGAGGGGATCGACTGAGCGCCCTGGTTCCAACAGACACGAAGGGCTTTATTTGAGCACCCTGACCCCAATATTAAGGGTGGGGGAGGGGAGGGGGGGACATAACTGATACACTAGTCATTTTAGGTTCATAGTCATAATTCATGTTATTAGTTGACAATCATAGAGGATTCATGGTGAGTAGTATCATAGTTCGTCTTGTCATGGTTCATAAGGTAAAGACTTTCATGACTTTTTGGAAAGTAAGCTTTTAGAATGTTCATGTCTTTTATCATAATTTATGGTTGAGGAGTACATATAATCATATTGAAAATATAAGTAAGAGAGTTTGTATTAAAAATCGTAAAAGTTACATTATCATAAAAAGTTCACAATTTGAGATTTCATAAGATTCATAAGGATCATAATATTCATAAGTTTGTTACTCTTCGAGAAACCATCAAGACTTGGTACCTTAGCATAAGGATTACATAACTTTCATTAACATTCGTGAATTCATGAGTACATGTAGAAGAATCCATAGAAATAAAAGAGAATAGAGTTATCATGAGATATGAGACATGAGTAAAGATTTCATGAGGTTATGTTGAAAACTTGAGATGTATATAAGATATCCACATCATAGTCTTTTAGTATTTCAAGCCATTGACGCTGTCACAGGTTCAACTCATCTAAAAATATACTAGAGTCTCTTATGATATGTATAAATGTCAACATGAATGCTATACAAGTAATGCCTCCAAATCTTTAGGGCATGAACAACTGCAACAAACTCTATATCGTGGGTCGGGTTGGGCTTCTCATGCTTCTTTAATTGCGTAGAAGCATAAGTAATTACCATTTGGTGTTGCATCTGAACACAATCCAACCCAATGCCTGAAGCATGACAATACACTGCATAGCCCTCTGTCCCCTTAGGTAAGGTTTGAACTGGTGCTAAAGTCAATCTATCTTTCAAATCCTAGAAACTCTCCTCGTAGGTTGAGGTCAACTAGGACTTAGCTGCTTTATAAGTAAGCTTTGTCAAGGGTGCTAATAGTGAAGAGAATCCTTCCACAAACCTTTTGTAATACCCTGCTAACCCCAAAAGTCTATGAACTTCTATCGGGGTTGTGGGTCTAGGCCAAGTCTTCACAGCCTTAATCTTTTGTAAATCAACCTGAATACCAATATCTGATATAGTGTGGCCCAAAAAGACCACTATTTCAACTAGAACCCACCCTTTGAGAGCTTATCATACAACCTCTGATATCGGAGTACCTAAAGCACTACATGGAGATGGTCTCTATGCTTGGCCTCTACTCGTGAATATACCAGAATATGCTTAATCTTCTGTAAATCAACTTGAATACCAACATCTAATACAATGTGGCCCAAAAAGGCCACATAATTCAACCAGAACCCACACTTTGAGAGTTTATCATACAACCTCTGATCTCGGAGTACCTAAAGCACTACACAGAGATGATCTCTATGCTTGGACTTTACTCGTGAATATCCCATTATATCATCAATAAACATAATGACAAACAAGTCTAAAAATGGATTAAATATACTGTTCATCAGGTCCATAAATACTGCTGGGGCATTCATCAACCTGAAAGACATCACAAGAAACTCAAAATGGCCATATTTGGTCCTAAAAGCTGTCTTTGGAATATTACTCTCTCGAACTCATACCTGCTGGTATCCTGAATGTAAATAAATCTTTGAGAAACATTGGGCACCCTGTAGCTGGTCAAATAAGTCATCAATCCTTGGTTATGGATGTTTGTTCTTTCTAGTCACCTTATTCAACTGTCGATAGTCTGTTCACTTTCACAATAAGGTGTCTTTCTTCTGCACAAATAACACAGATGCACCCCTAGTGATGCACTAGGACTAATAAAGTCCTTATCTAATAAATCTTTCAGCTTATCCTTCAATACCTTCAATTCTACTGGTGCCATTCTATATGGGGGAATTGATATTGGCTAGCATCTAGTAATGTATTGATAGAAAAATAAATCTCCCATTCTACGAGAATTCCAGGAAGCTTGTCTGGAAATACATCTGGAAACTCTTTAACCACTGGAATAAACTGAAGAGTCGATACCTTAGCATCAACATCTTAAACTCAAACAATTGACAAATGTAGCCTTTGGTGATCATTTTTTTCTTAAAGATAGGAAATGAACCTGTCTTTTGGCATTTCTGCATTACCCTTCTACTCCTGAACTACTGCCCCTGGAAATTTGTATCTAATAGACTTTACTCGGAAGTTGACATTGGCATAACAAGCCGCCAACCAATCCATACCCATAATAATATCAAAGTCAAGCATTTGTAGCTCTGTAAACTCTGCAAAGGTCTGACGACCAACAATCTCTATTGTAAAATCTCAATAAATCATCTTTGAAATAATAGAGTCTCCAACTAGCATAGACACAACAAAAAGTCACTGTAATGACTCTGATACTATACAAAACTTCCTAAAAATTAATGGGGTAACATATGATAATATGGAGCCTAAATCTATTAAAGTATAAGCACAGTGGGAGAAAACACTCAATATACCTATCACAAAATCTGGCGATGACTCTGAATCCTGATGACATAAGTGTGATTCTAGCCACATCCAGAACTAGATGCTTCCATTCAGCCTTGACCTTGACCTATTGAAGTCTGGGACCCATGCTCTATAGGATGTACTGAGAAAGATGACCCTATTAATGATTCATCCTTCTGTCCTGAACCCTGTGGGTACCTTAACGGATAATATATCTTTACATGACCCTCCTGGCCACAAGAATAGCACGTTGTAGAGCCCTGATAACAACTCTCGACATGTTTTCTACAACAAGTATCACAATGTGGTACTACTGATTTAGACTGCTCTGGGGCCCTGTACTGCTATGATCCTGACGCTCATGAGCTCTCACCCAAACCTGACCTCCCCCGGCGAACTAGCCTAATACCGTGGGTGTAACACCTCAGAATTTGAACTAGCATTTATGCTAGCACTTAGGTTGGTTTTCTGCAGATTTTAAGCTCCACGATTAGGGCCACAAGCCATGGGAGGTCCCATGAACTGTGAACCCAGCCATGGAAGCTATTCCAGTGAACACCAACTCCATGAGTTGGTCCACGAGCATTAAAGCCTATGAGCCATGGGATGAATTGTGAGTTTGAACTAGAGGACTACTTGACCTTTCACAATTTGATGGTCAAGGTCATGACTCGTGGGGTGACCCACAGTTTGTGAATGTCAATCATGAAAATAGTTTAGAGACCTTAAAGCGTCTGCCATGAATCGATTAGCCACTTTATGGCTAGTGGTCCACTTCATGGATCATGAAGTAAGCTATCCAATAGAAAATTTAGTAGCTTTCTTTCATTTAGTTAGGGGTAGTTTGGTCTTTTCCTCACCTTAAGGCCTTTCTTCCATATTGTTGTTAAATCCCACTGATGAGATTAAAGGTAAATTAGTCAAACTCATCCCCTTATTCTCAAAAATCAAAAACTTCTAAGTTAGAGAGAAAAGAAAAGAATGCTCTCAAACTCCTGACCTAGGGTTCTTCTCCAAAGCTCTAAGCTTCAGTTCTAGCCTTAGATTCTCCAAAATTCAGGTATGTGGGTATTCAGTAAAGGTTCCTTTCACACTTATACCCAAAACCTCAAGCTTTTACTTTTATTTTCATGTTCTTAAAGAACTTGGGTTCTTGCCCAATTATGCAGATGTAATGACCCTTCCGATCATTTATTCAGTTTTGCCTTTCTTGTACCATTAGAGCTTGCCTGTAGAGGTCCCAAGTTATTTATGCCTTGCTGGGACTAGTAGTTTGGTGCCCAGGCCATTTGTTTGGTCTTTTTGGCCGTTCCTTGTTTTAGAATTTTAGGCTTTTGAAATCGTTGACTTCAGTAAACATTCTTGGTGAATGTGCTTAGAATAAAACTCTGACAGTTCTGTTAGCTCCGGAGTATGGACTTTGGTCTAGAGGGACCTTTGGTCGGGATCTGGGAGCTTTTCAGCTTTGAATTCTCTCTCGTTCTGTGCGTTCGGGCCAGTTGGGCTTGCTTGGTTGACTTTGGTAAACATTCAGAGAAGATGGCCTCAGATGAAAATTCTGCCAGTGTTGTTAGCTCCGTAATGTTGAGTTTAGGCTAGAGGGACCATTGGTTCAGGTCCCGAGGCTTATGGACTTGTTTTCGGCCCTTGAGTTCCATTTTAAAAATAGTTGGCCTAAGGTTGATATTGGGCGTGGGCTCCACTTTCTGTTAAATCAACCTCCAATAGTAGTTTCGTCAATTTCATTGGATCCAAAACACCGTTTCTAGTTAAATAGCTCTGGTCTTTTTTTGTACGGGGGACCCCAGATGCGTTCCCGGGGACTCAAAGTGTTATAACCTCCAAAAGGGCATTACTGGTTGCTGGTGTAGTGCCAGGGCCCCGCCTGGGATGCACCTGCGCGCACGCACCTGCGCCCATGCCAGCGCACCTGCGTGCTAGCCGCCTTGGCTAGGCCAGTGCCCCTGCCCCTTGGCTAGCGCCCCTGCGCCTAGGCTGGCAGTATATAGGCTGCCCAACTCATTTTCTCTCCCTCATTTCTCCTAAACCCAATTCCGAAAATCCTCCATTGATAACTCATAAAACCTCCATTTCAACCCCTTGCTCTTTTCAATTGATTGGAGGGTACTAATTGGCGATCCTTACATGTTTTGGGGAGTCTAACAACGGGTAAATTCTCACTTTAATTCCCCATTTCCTCCCTTGATTCTCCTTTGAATTTATTATTTGAGGGAGTATTTTGGATCCCCATCTGTGGTCTGATTCTGATCATCTTTTGAGCATGTGCTCTAGGCACGTTAGTGTTTTTCGTTTCCAGTTTTGGGTTGCGAGGCCCATGGGCCCATTTGTGACCCGGATTTCAACCCGATTATATTTATGGAATTATGGGTGTCGTTAGTCTTGTATTAACGTGTAGCTTATTGTGTTGATAGTGTATTTTTAATTTGGAGCTTTCCAGAGCAGTTTGAACCTAGAAAACTCCATTGCCGTAGCTAGTCATCAGATGACAGGTAGGTTATGGCTTTCCCTACCTAGATTATACGTATATAGGTTATAACTGCATTCATTGGCATCCTTGGGTGGGTTGTTATAGGTTGGTACCATAGACCTTGTCTGCCTTTTCTATTTGTTTATTTCATACGTTGTTTGTAGTATTCGCATAGTATTGTATATCACCCTTGTGTGGTCCTGTGTGGCCTTGTATTGACTCTGGAACATAGATGGTGGGTTATTTGGGAATGTCCGTGAGTCTCGAACATAGAGATATCCTTTTAGGCTGGTTATGTCTGCTGAGTAGCTGTGGAGACTGTGCAGGGACGATAGGACTTATTTATGAGCCATTATTGGGATACTCTATATTTTGCGAGCATATCATACATGAAAAGGTTTTCCCTGCATGTTTTACTACTAATTTAGCTTCGTGCCTACTATAATTGATTTCTAAACCTTGCATGGCCCCGAGGGCCTAATTTTGGTAAATGGATTTTTGAAAGGACTTGGAAAATGCTTCTATAAAATCTCTCAGAGTAGAGAGGGTATATCGATGATTTGACTGATGGTTCTCATTCTGATACTAGGCTCAGCTGGACCATAGCACTAGACATTATTTTCCATGGATTTAGACCCGGATACGAGCCGGGCACCCTATTTAGGGATTTTGATACCTGATTTCTGTTTTAGACCCGGATACACTTCGGGCACCCTTTATAAGGGTTATTGAGACTTGACTATTGCTTTAGACCCGGGTACACTCCGGTCACCCTTGATAGAGATTATTAAGATTACTACTACTGATTTAGACTCGGATTAAATTCGAGCTAGTGCTATGAGATCCCAATGGTTGAGATTTTTTGAGATTAAAGTGTAGTATGTGGTCTACGAGTAGACTTCCATGGACCCTATTGTCCCGAACCAAGTGCTATGGTAAAAGGGTGATCGGGGGTAGGGGTTTACTGTGGAGTAGATGTACTCGAGAGAAGTCCTTCCATGGATCCTGCCTTTATTGGACCTTTGGGGCATCGGAGGGGGTAACATAGTAACATTACGGTCACACTTTGTTACAGATTCATCATATCATATCATCATAAATATTTCACCCAAACTCCACCCTTGTTTGCTGTGTGTTCAGTGTACTCTCTTGTTGTATGGGTGGTCGGAGGGTTTGTTTTCACTTGATTGCGTTCCTCGATTGTATGGGCAGCCATTGGGACTGTAGGTAGATTATATTATCCCTATCATATTATAGAGGTTATTTTAGTCCTTAGTTCTTGTGGATTGGTAAATTTTATCCTGTTGAGGCTCCGAGTGTTTGGGCTTGAGTATTGAGGGGATAGTGAGTCCAATTTTTTTTATCGAGGCACTTAGGTGCGGCCTTCTGGGCGGATTGTGGGTTTCAGTCCTTGTTCCTTATTTTGACTCTGAGTAGTGGCTATCGGTTATGGTGGTTTAGTTATTCCATTTTAGGGCTGTATTTGTGAGATTGATCCTGGTTTATGCCTACCTTGGAAGTTTTGTTTAAAGTATGTTTCCGTTATTCTATGCCTTCTAGTTGATTATGTTGGATTGCCTTCCTTCTTTCCTTTTTACTTGAGGTTACCGGTATACCACCATGTTTTCTAAACTCTCTCCTTTTATAAAGGATTCCAGGTGCATTCTTCTTTGTTAAACCTGTGTTCTGTGTATATTCGTCTCTTGTGCTAGCGTAGTTTGTTATTACTCTTGGTTGTCTATTCTTTGTGCTAGTTCCGTGTGCTTCCGCTATTGTTTTTTGTGACTATTTCCTTGCTATCTGCTACTTACTATTTTTATATCTTATATGCGCTCACTCGGTCGATGATGCCTACTGAGTACTTGTTGTCTTGGTGCTTATACTACACTTCTGCATTTTTTGGCACAGATATTAGTTGAGCTTTCACTGTTGATCGCATTGGAGACTCGTGCAACCTTTGGACATTCGAGACTAGTGTGAGCGCCTGACGGTCGGGGCTTGGATATATCTCATCTCTTGTACTGTTACTCTTGTATATTCAGAGATAGTTGTACTTATCTTTTGTTACTTCTAGCACTTTTACTCTATTAGAAGCTTATGTTCTTTCGATACCAAGTCTTGTGGTTGGTGTAGTATCTTTTGTATATATTCAGGTTTTTGCTTTCGCTTTTCTTTATCATATTCTGTTTCATTTATTTTAGCTTATCATGCATTTGGTTAGGTAGTATCCCATTACTAACCGTTCTGGGTTACAGGGATTGATTCGCCTACTAGGGGGTTGTAGGTGCCATTATGACCTGAGAAATTAGGTTGTGACAGCTTGGTATCAGAGCTCTAGGTTCACCGATGTCGTGGTACAGAAGCAAGTATCTACATAGAGTCTCATGAATCGGTACAATGATGTCTGTATCCTATCTGCGGGAGGCTACAAGGCATTGTTAGAAAAAGTTTCATCTTCTTGGCTCCTTATCGTGCGTTCCTGGATGGATTGACTTCTAAACTTCAGTTGTTTCATTCCTTCTTAGATGCCTAAGATGAGTTCAACAACGAGTGATGTCGAGGCTTCAGTGACTGATGCTTCAGTGCTTTCTTCAGCACCACGACTACAGAGTGAGAGCTTACCGCATCAGATAGGGGGTGTGGGACCAGCCTAGCCTCCGATTGGATTTATAGAGACCTCAGTTCTTCATGACACTGTGGCTAGGACTCTGAGTCCTCCGATGGGTGTTTCAGTACTCGGTTCTTCAAGTGGTACTTCAGTTAGGGTCGAGCTTCCAGTTCTCCAGCAGGATTGTATGTCGGTGTTGGACTATGAGGCAAGATTTTATGAGATGGTTAGGCGTACTGCTAGGTGTATGCCTTCAGAGTTTGATAGAGTTCGGAGATTTGTTGGAGGTTTTATTTCACTGCTCCGTTTGGCGATCGAGCACTTGGTTACAGTTGGAACGACTTTCCTTTAGGTAGTGGATCATGCTTGGGCTATCGAGGGTTTGTGTCTTGAGGCTTATGGGGGTAGTGCTAAGAGACATCATGGCCAAGATAGTTTCCGAGGTTCCCAGACTCAAGGTAGGGGATTCTCTTCTAGAGATCAGTTCCATTGCTTCTTATCTACCAGGCCAGTTTTAGTTACTCCGCAGGTTCTAGATAGTGATGGCACAGGGCATGTTGAGCTTAGTGATCATGGTATGAGTCAGATTCTTCGAGGTTCACTTTCAGATTGTGTAGGCCATGGTGGCCGGTTAGGTTTAGTATGATCTCCTCACCCGTATGTACCCAGTGGGATTTGATTTTAGTGCGGTGTGCGTGGGCACTTTGCTAGGGATTATGCCACGATTCCATCTTCCAGTCTGCGGGGTCAGCAGGTGTTACCTCCCAGGGTTCACTGCCACCGACCAGAGGTGGAGTGCAGGGTAGTAGGGGTGGTCCCCAGGCAGCGAGGGGTAGTGTGTAGGGTTGTGGGGATGGTCCCCGGATGGTTGGAGGTGACTTTCATCCAGGTAGTTCAGGTATCTATCCATATTCGACAGGCACCGTGGATCGGATTAAAGCTTCTTGGGTTGCTATAGTTGTAGGGTGATGGGACATTATGCTAGAGACTGTCCCTGGCGAGGGATAGTTGAGCCTTCATCTTTGACTACTTAGTCCAGAGTTAGATCCCATCAGTCTGATGCCCTTTCTAGTGGGCCAGAGGTAGAGGTTCCTGATATCGTTGCTCTAGGTTAGGCTTTTTCTACCTTTGGATTATGATAGTCCTGCTCACATTGCAATTCTATCCCTTCTGTAATTTATTTGCTTATATGCCTATCTGCTACTTGTTTAGGTATTTGACTACCTGAATTGTAGTATCTATGTGTTTTTTATTGGTAGTTTATTCTTTAGTAGTGGATGGGGTGAGTTGTCCTTGTGAGGTGCTTACCCGGAGTCGTAGCTCGTGGGTAGTTTGTGTTAGTCTTGTTTCTGGGTGTTTTGCCTCCGATTTTGTTGTGGATGTAGGCTTGAGTTAAGTCTTCCTTTTGAGTGGTCTTAGATAGTTGTTGCCTAGGCTGTTACCTAGTTTTTTCTAGAGGTTCTGGTGTTGGTTTGATATGATACCGATAGTTGTGCCAGAGTTGAGATTTTATCTTAAGTTAGGAGATGTTGGTTATGCTAGCGTGCCTTGATCGATTTGGTTTTCTCGAGTGTTTAGAGTCGACCCTCCTTGTTGGTTGGTTAAGGAGGTTGGCAGTTATGTGGGTTGTTCCCATAGTCTCCTTCAGTTTCTTATCAAGTTGGGTTGTCTTATCATTTTACCTGATTCCAGTTGGAATGAATTTCGATCATAGTTCTCTTGATGAGCTTTGATTTTAGTATTTTGAATGAGTTTGGCATGTAGATGTGAGAACTAAGGTAATGGCTCCATATTTTATTTGAGAAGGAGTTTGTAAGGTTCAATATATGCTTCGGGAAGGGTTTGTTAGTTAAAAAAGGAGGGAGATGACTCCTTGTTCGTGCTTATGTGTTTTAGTAGTTGACTGAGGTGACGATGAAGGTTTGGTTTTGGATTGTGTGTTGGTGATTTGTTTCGGCCACTTACAGATTATAGTGGCTTTTTCTTCGACCAGTTTGGGGTTCAGTAGCATCTACAGATTGGACGACTTGTTATTCATGGCCTAGTTGGCTCTAGCTCTATTAGTGTTCTTCGTTGGTGGATAAGTCTACTTACGGGTTTTGACAGAGGCATTGATTGGAAATTGTGGTTGAGTTTCAGAATTGTGGGTTGGCAAACTACTCTGGATGGTTCATGGTCAATTTTTCTCGGTTGCAGCTTCTTGGGTTGGGAGGCAATGAGTTCAGACAACTTAGCTTCCCTATTTCTTTGTGTAGTGACAGTTTACCTTGGACACTTAGTCCTTGGCTAAACTTTGAGTTAGGCTGGATATCCCAGATTTCAGCGGTGTGCTAGATAGTACGAGGTTCCTTCTATCATGGTTAGACAGACTCAGTGGTGTGAGTTTAAGATTCAGCAGTGGTGTATGCTATATGTGGTTAGCTTGTGCAGGTTGAGACTATCAGGGTTATTTCTTAATTCTAATGGTACTTAGAGACTGGTGGTAACCATTCATTTATCGAGAATTTAAAAGCTTGTTTAGCTGATTCTTCCGGGGTTGTTTTTTATATGGGGTTCCAGTGTTGGTTAGACTCGGCCAGTATGGACTAGAAGTTTGGTATGATATATGATTTGAAATGGTTCATTGTGTGCAGATCTGGTAGAGCGGTTGATTTGAGCCAAAGGGATGAGTTAAATTTATAGGCAAATTTCTGTGACTAGATGGCAACTTTGAACCCCAGGCACCTTTTCCTTTGCCTTTGGGGTGTTTTGACTTGATATTAATGGCATGGTGGACTTCTTCCCGAGGTGAGCTTGGTAAGATGACTCCAAATCAGAATGGTGTTCAAGTATTCGGAGTTGCAGTAGAGTTCTTAGAGTATTGAGCTTAGCTGGTAATTACGGACTTCGTGGCAGGCTTACCACACTTGTTGTAGAGGCTTGGTTTTGGGTTTGGGTCTGTCAGGCAGGTTGCCCTAGTTCCTTCACTTCCAGTTGATTCAGATTTGGTCTGATTCAGTGAGGTTGGTTTCGTTCTATAGTTAAAAGTTCTCCGTTAACACAAGGTATTCATACATGCGTTTCCTAACTTTGGTGTGCGGAGTTCAGTCGAATTCAGATAGGTTGATCAGTTGGGTTCAGTTAGCGAGTTTGGTGTTGGCAAAAGTGTCCGTCCATTGGTTGATGATCAGTCGGGATAGGTAACTCCAGTTTTCAAGGATATGCTTTGAGTTGTTATCTTGAATGGCAAATGCTAGTAAACTATAACTTGTCTTGAAAGGTGTTTGAGCAAAAAAAAAAGGGTGTGATTTCATCTGTGGTAGAGTATAAGTGAAGACTGTGGATCTCCGGTATGTCAGTTGATGCCTCGAGGGTGGTTTGAGTGTTTGACTGGTATGCAGCCTCCTGTTTATGGTACAAAAGGATTCGGTTCAGAATTAAAGGGTTTTGCGGATCAGCGGGTTCAGGAGTTAGAGTTTTGGTTATTGGCTTTTTTGGTAAATTTGGTTGTGGTTTTGGAGATTCATGTTTCGTGTGTTGGCTGCCTTGCTTCTCTGCTTTCGGTGTTGTGTTGGTGCTTACCGATTGAGATTTTAGAGGCTCAGTTTGGGTTGGCAGACCCTTGGTATATTTTTTGGGAGTTTGAGGTTGGGATTTAGCTTGGTTAGTATGAAGTGTAGGCTTGGTTTCCTTTCGAGGTTTCATTCTGTTGGGTGCCTTCTGGTCTAGGAGGCTACCCGGGTTGGTTGAGGGAGTAGTGCGGGCTTCGTATCCGCTGTTCTTTTTCATCTATAGTATTTCCTTCTTTCCTGACTTTTGGGGACAAAGTCTTTTTAGTAGTGGATGATGTAATGACCCTTTCAGTTATTTACACATTTTTGCCTTTCTTGTACCGTTAGAGCTTGCCTGTAGTGGCCCCAAGCTATTTATGGCTTACTGGGACTGGTAGTTTGGTGCCTGGGCCATTTGTTTGGTCTTATTGGCCGTTCCTTGTTTTAGAGCTTTAGGATTTTATTATCATTGACTTCAGCCAACATTCTTGGTGAACGTGCTCGAAATCAAACTCCGACAGTTCTATTAGCTCCGAAGCGTGAACTTTGGTCTAGAGGGACCTTTGCTCGGGATTCGGGAGCTTTTCAGCTTGGAATTCTCTCTCATTTTATGCTTTTAGGCTAGTTGGGCTTGCTTGGTTGACTTTGGTCAACATTCGGAGAAGACGGCCTCGGATGAAAATTCCATAAGCGCAGTTAGCTCCGGAATATCGAGTTTAGGCTAGAGGGACCATTGGTTCAGGTCCCGAGGCTTCCAGACTTGTTTTTGGCCCTTGAGTTCCATTTTGGAAATAGTTGGCCTAAGGTTGATATTGGGTGTGGGCCCCACTTTTCATTAAATTGACCTTCGATGGTTTTTTCATCAATTCCGTTGGATCCAAAATGCTGTTTCTAGTTGAATAGCTCTGGTCATTTTTGTTCGCGAGACCACGGATGCGTTCCCAGGGACCCAAAATGTTAAAATCTCCAAAGGGGTATTGCTGGTTGCTGATGTAGCGCCAGGGTGCCGCCTAGGCCGTACATGCTGATAAGTCGGTAATCTACCAACTTATTGAGCCTATATCCATGAATTATTGCTATGTTTTGAATAGATTTAGATGTTCTTATGACCTTTATTGATGTCTATGCAGCTACTTTTGATAGATGGTGATAAACAAGGAAATGGACCCAAAAAGAGCTCAAAAAGAGTGAAGTATGAAGTGTTCGTAAAAGTTGAAGATTCTGACTAAAGGTGCGGTGGCCGTGCGAAATGTACAAGCCGAGGTGCGAACCCCACCTCCTCCACATAGAGCTGCAAAAGTCCTGAAGAGTCTGTTTTTATGGTGCGGTCACTGTGCGATGCGCACATCCTAAGGTGCGAACCGTACCTCCTTCGCACGGAGCTCCCAAAGATAGCTGAAGTCACTGGTTCAACTGAAGGCAGTGTGCAACGCGCACATCATAATGTGCAAACCGCACATCGCGCTGCACACCTCCTTAAGGGCAATGTTGTCCTAATTTTTAGTGATGTTTTGGGAAACTATAAAAGGCCTATTCAGGCACAATTATAAATAACTTTTATCATTCCAAATATTCTGAAGAGCTTTTTGCTTGGAGACTAAGTTTTTCACCTCCATTGAGAAGAGGGTTTCAATCTAATTGTCTTGGTTAACACTTGTGAGCTCAAATTGAATCTAGAACTTGAGATTTAGCTCTAATGGAGGAGATTTTGAATTACCCAGCTGGTATCTCTTTCTCTCTTGCTATGAGTGGCTAATTTGTCTTGTCTCGGGGTGTATTGATGATGGGTGCTTAACAAATGGGTGTGGGTGTTATTTATTCTTGCTTATAATTGCTTAATTGACATGGGTCTAGTAATTTCACCAAGTTTTAATCCTAAAATTGGTGGTTGCAAACATTAATTTTCATTACTTGACTATGTGATTGCTTGAGAAAGGATTTCATGGTTTCGGATGTGAAATTACTAGTGGGGAACTTGGGATTCCACTCACATTTGAGGCTAGATATAGCTCTTATCGATGGAATTACACATTTAAGGGTCTAAGCTAGAGATAATGTGACCTCCCCAAGCTTAAATAGTTTTTTTATTGATCAAACCGATGATGCTCTAACCAAGATCATTGGATAGAAGATTGTTGATCGAGAGATAAGCAATTCTTACCCATGACCAATGCTACTTATGTCATTAAGCAAGAATAAGTATGAATTGATAATCACCCTATCCTATAGCTAAAGCCGCATCGGATATACATCCCTAGTCATCTAATCAACTTGGTACACCCACTTTAGCTTTATTGCTTTTTAATTGAAATGCGATTGTAGTGACAACATCCTAATTCCCCCCATCCTTTTACTTGTTATTTTAAGCATTTACTCTCACTTTGAACTCAATTCGATACAATCTCTATTTAGCTACTCCAAGTCCCTTGGGTACGACCCCGACACTCATTGGGATTATAAATTTTGTTTTACTGCACGATCACCGTGACCTCCTACTTTGGAGAGCACGATTTGAGCGTTCATAAAAAATGGCGCCATTGCAGGGGACTTGAGTTGATAGCTATTTTTGATTGTTGTTTTGAAATCAATTTGAGAGTACTTATTTCTTTTGCTTTTGTTTGTTATTTGTGTTTTGATTGAGCAGGTTAGCTTATGAACGAGGCCGACGACAATGAGAGCGTTGACGGCTTCATGGAGGCCGATGAGGCTGAGCCTATGATGCAAGGGGGTGTAGGTGTAATCCACCTACCCCCCAAGGTGGGAAATGTTGTCTTTCATGTGACTAGCACCATGCTCCACTTAATCCAAACGAAGGGCCTATTTTGTGGAGCAGCCTATGAAGATGCCAACCGGCATATTCTGAATTTTGTGGAGATTTGCCAACCGTTCATCTTTCAACATATCTCCTAAGAGTCCATCTGATTACGCCTATTCCCTTTTTCCTTGACGGGGAAGCCATGACATGGTTGGAGGAATTATCGGATGATTCCATCACCTCTTGGGCCGAGTTGGTTGAAGCATTTACATCGAGGTTCTTTCCTTCATCTCAAATGATGCAGTTAAGAGATGAGATCACCAACTTTAGGCAACTCCTGGATGAGCCTCTTTATGAGGTTTGGCTAAGATTCAAAAAGAAGCTTCTCTTCTGTCCAAATCATGAGTTTTCAAACAATGTGCTGCTACAAAGCTTCTATCGATCATTGAACTCTATGAATAAATTGGTGGCTGACAATCTTGGAGGTGGTACCTTCATGGACTAATAGTTTCCCATAGCCTCAACTTTGTTAGAGCAAATGACAAAGACCAATCAAGCTTGGCATACAAGAGAAGCGGATGTACCAACCTCGGGAGGACCTTCATCTATCTTGGTTAATGAAATTAGAAAGAAAGATGAGGAGCGTGATGAGACAATGGCCAAAATAATGACACAAATTAATTTGATGGCCAAGCATGTAATAGGAGTTGGTGGTGCTAAGACGGTGAATGCTGTGAGTACACCGGAAATCAAAGCTAGTGATGATGAGCTTATGACTGTGGTTGATTGAAAGCTATGTTTTGTGTCGGCGGGTTATCGCGCTGGGTATTATTGCCCGAGGGAGAAGAACTAAGGTTGGATTTGAGATAAAGAGAGGGATGGAAATTGGCGTGATAGAGACAAAGATAGTGATTGCTTTAATCACCGGAGTTTGAATCCCTATATCCCTCCAAACAATACAGACTCTCTCTAACAATCAGGCACAAGCAACCCCGGCCATTCCAAGTTGGAGGACATGTTGTCCTTGGTTCTTAAGAAGGTGGACACCACAAATACGGGAGTGAGCAAGCTAAAGAGTGAGGTCTCAACACTTCACCAAACTATGAGCTCCCACTCAGCTTCAATCAAGCATCTTGAGGCCCAAATAAACCACCTCTCAAGCCAAATGAACCCGAGGATGAAAGGGACATTGCCTAGTGACACCTTCACCAACCCAAAGAATGATTGAGGATTGAAGTAGTATCATAATGCCGCGACATTAAATCTAGTGCTGCTTGGGAGGCAACCTAAGTTTCTTTATTTGTTTTTGGTTATCTTTTGTTGTTTTTGGTGTTTTTGTAGGGAATGCATGGATGGAAAAATGAACAAAGGAAAGCAGGGCTAAATGGGGCCGTGCGGTGGACTGTGTGGATTGCACAAGTATTTGTGCGTGTCGCACAACCTATCACATGCAAAATCAGAATGCCTGAAGGAAATTTTAAAATTTGGAGGTGACGTGCGCTAGGCTGTGCGGACCGCACGAGCCCAAGTGCGCGTCGCACCTCCATCACATGGTGAAATAGATGCCTGGGTAAATCCAGGGGAGAAAAAGGGATATGTGCGATACACCATGCGGTCCGCACATTATCTGGTGCGAACTGCATATCACGGCGCACAAGCAGTAAGTTTGAAATTTAATTGACCTAACCCGTTGACCGACCCGACCCGGAGATGATCCGATCGACCATTCTTCTTCTTTTTCTTTTAAAACAACCTCTTCTCTTCTTCTTCCACCATCTTTTTCCTCAAACCCTCAAAATTTTCTCCCAAAACTCTCTCTAAATCCCTCAAACCTCTCCAAAATCATCTCCTCCTCTCACCCACAATCTCCACCACTCCATCACTACTGCCGTCGTCATCTCTCCGAGAAGGTTTCATGGGTCACCATTGTTGAAGAGCAAAAAGCTTCAATTTTCACTCCTCTCTTCATAATCTTCACTTGTGGTAAGTTCTCCGACATTAAATACTTGTTTTTATAAAGGTTGAGAACTCATATTGTGAAACATGCTTACTAAAATTACCATGTTGGTTTTGGGTGAGATCCAAAAATTTTGGGTCCCCAATTTTGAGTTGAATTGATGATTTTGCTTGCTTCCAAATTGGTAGAACTTAAATTTTGTTAATTCATGTTGAATGGTAGTGATTTTTAGCCTTGAACTATTTGTTGGGGTGAAGTCTGAGTAACCCCCTTTTGACAGATGAATGATTTGCCCCATGATAGATTGAGTGACGTCGTTCTTAAGGGAAAATCGTCGTTTGCCATGAGGACTTTGTTGAAAATTTGTTATGAAGGCTGAATTTCGCTAATTTTATACCCATGGTTTTTGTTGAGCATTCTATTTGGGGTATATGATCTTGTGCAGGGAGGGGGTTAATTGTTGCTGAATTTGTGGGTGTCCATTGTGCAAGTGAAGGCTTGATGTTCTCGATGATAGATGGGGTAACGTCCATCTTAAGGGAAGTCGTTGAGTTCCTTTCTTGCTTGCTATTGTGTCAATGAAAATCCGGGGAAGTCTGAGTACCCGAAAGTTATGGTCACAATACCCTTTATCCCCCTTGTTTAATGTTGATTGGGTTGTTGAGGGGTGGCCAGTATCTATGCACATCTTGCTCTATGGGTCACATGCAAAACCCACAAGAACACAAGGAACCAAAAATTCCAATTGTTCCATTGTGCGCTTCGCATGATATGCATAGATCTTGATGTACAGGTCGCATGAGGTACCACACCATGTTGAAAAGAAAAAGCAGGACATTGATCTGAGAGGCGACGCCTGGTGCAGCACACACTTCTGATGGTGTGAATCGCACCAGCTTCGCACCTCGATGGAAAATCCCTGTAAGATTCTGTCTTCTTGTGCGATAGCATATGCGACATGCACTCTCTCTGGTACATTTCGCATGTGGTCCGCACAAGACAATATTCTCCTACTTTGTTTTTCTAATCCTTTACATTCCATCCTTTGTAGTTTGCTAACTTCTTCTTAGGTTTTGTTTTTAGCTCACAATCTCTGTATGCAGAATATGTCTTCTAACAGGGGTAACACCGAGATAAGCTCACGGAGGCCAACAACTCCCTCCCCCTCCAAGCAAATTACAAAAGGGAAAAAGAAAGTCTCATCTTCCTGTGATCAAGTATCAGAGGAGGAGAGAGTTTGGTTTGAAATGGAGGGCATGAAAGTGATCTATGATCGTGATAGGGGCAGTACCTTCAATGAGGAACAAAGCTTCAACCTAAATATGGTGGGGGACAATCTGCCTAACATTCCCATTCAATTTGCCAACCGTCAGTGGCAACCATTTCAGGAAGTGCGCGGAACCTATTACAAGGAGTTAGTCTGAGAGTTCTTTGCCTCATATAAGACCTCACAGGATGCTAAAGGCCACAAAGGAGGTTGTGAGAAATTCCCCGCATTGGAATCAATTATGGTTCGGGGAAAAGAAGTCAAGATCACTCCAGCTGCAATTAATGCCATCTATTGGAGCAATCCAATTGAATCAACACCTGACCTCATGGGGAAGCTACTTCTCAAGCGTAAACTTCTCGAATGGGCTTCCTCCATCATTTCTCCTGACACACATCCCTGGGCCACTATGGGGGAGGGGGGGTGAAATTCCCCGCTTGACTTTATACTTCGAGGCACGCTTGTGGTATGACTTTGTGCGCTCCCGTCTAATACCTTCTCAAAATGACCAAAAGAAAACACATGATGGAGCCATGGTGGTAGCTGCAATCATGGTAGGAGATCATATCAATGTGGGTGAGGTCATTGCATTAGTGATAAAGAGGAAATCTCGAAGGAGTGGTAATGCATTTTCCTTTCCGGTGTTAATTAGCAAACTTTGTGTGCAAGCCGGTATTCCTTTCTTCGACTGTGATACTCCTACTCTGGCCATTAGCGTATTGGATCTTGACAAGAAGACTGATCGGGATGCTCCTCAATTCAAAAGGCGTAGGGAAGAGGAATCAATGGAAGTCAAGAATGATGACGTTGATGCTGAAATACATACCTCTCCTCCGTATCCTCCTGCTTCATAAGCACCCACACCTCCAGCCACCACACCCAGAGGGCCACTATCTAACATTGGTCTCCAGGACCTGGTCAACAAAACTTACAATCATGAGAGGCAATTGAGGGATTTGTTAAATGATCTTCTGGGTTTGATTGCAAGGGCAGTCAAATGGGCCATGTAAGAAGTTGTGGAAAGCATTCTCAATTTGCGCAAATGGGTGGACGAGTGTGACAAATCTCTCAAGACCCTCCATAAAGACACAAGTAAGTAAAAAGGAAAAGAACCTGTGGTAGAAGCTGATCTGACCACCTTGCCTCCACCTCGTTCCATTCCAGGACTATTGGATAACTTGTTTGCAGCCTATGAGGATGAGGTATTGTCCGATCATGAAGATCAAGAGCCGAATGAGGATGTGAGTGAGAAGACTGCATATAAGAAGATAGTTGCTAAAACCAGATCGAGCCTGGGATCTTCTTGGAAATGGGAAGATCTAGGATATGATGATGACGATGAGGCTTAGTCCTTCAGGGAGTTCCACCCTCTTCCCATTGCATTATTAGCATTAAGCGCAATGCTCCTTTTATGGGGATGGGGTGGATTTACTTGCTTTTATTGGTGCCCATGAGTGGGCTTGAGACATTTTATTGCCCTTGTCGGGCATTGTTGACATTCTGCTAGGTTTTATGTGGCCCTTGTCAGGCATATTTGGATGATTGTGATGTTTATTTCCCTTGCCGGGCCTTTAGATTTTTTTTTGTTTCTATGTTTTGTTTTGTGCTTATTTGTGCCCTTGCTGGGCTTGATTTTTGTTAATTGAGATTGTGTTGCCAGATTGGTCTTACATGCTCCATTGTCTTACTACCCGTGCTTTGCAAATGCGCTAAAGGCCTACGCCGAGGCTTGTTTTAAAATGAATCATGAGCACGCAATTTGGATATCGCATTGTTAATAGTAGTTTAGAAATAAACTCTGAGGGTTTTCTTAATACCACGGTTCTTTCCCAAGGAGCAAAAGTTTTGATTATTTTCTTTTGTTTTTGTGTGTCGAACTGGGTTGGTATTTCCCTATGATAGATTGAGAGGCGACTTTCTTAAGGGAAAATGCCAAGTTTTAGTTTAGAATTATGTCCGTAGTTCCTTATCTCGAAATGGGCCCACCAAAAATTTCTTGTGGTAAACTGTTTAGAAAAAAAAAGGAAGAAAGGAAATAATATTTTGAGGAAAAGCATTCTCTTGTCATGACTTGCACAATCTTGCTTTGGCTTGATTGACTCACAAATGAGTGTGTAATGAACTCGGAATAGCTTGTCAAAAATCATTTGCCCCAATTGATTGTGAGACTAATGAAAGAGGTCTTGTGGCATGATGCGTTGTGTGGTGAGGCTTTACCTTGATTCTTGTGCATAAGTGTCGTCTAGAACTTGCCATGAACATGATTCAAGGCAAAATTCTAGGTGTGACCAAGCTTGGAAGATGACCTTAGGCCCTTTTTGATAGCAACTTCACCCAAATGACTTCCCACGACATCAAATCCTAGTGAACCCCTTTTGAGCTTGTGACCGTTCTTTGGAACCTTGTAACACCTTGACCTTTTTGAAACCTATATTTTGGCACCCATCCTTCCTAATTGCTTGAAAATGAAATGTAGGTTAAAAGCCTAAGTTTGGGGGGGAAACAAAATACAACATAGGAAAATGCCTAAGTTTGGGGGTGCATGTGATAAAATAAGGGGAAGAAAAGAAGTGCACTTCAAGTGCAAGGTAGCACCTTAACTTCAAATTGAAAATCATGAGTAAAAAGGAGAAATCTTGGGTTGTGAGAGGGAGAAATAAGGTGAAGTTGAAATCCAAAAATGTGAGCGGTGATCGAAATGAGAACAAAGAGCATTAGGGAGGTGTAGTCACTTGAACCAAATGATATCCTCACCTTAGCCCTAGCCAACATATCAACCCGCAAGTCCTTGGTGATTCCAATGCTTTGCTACCCTACATTAGTGGAGATATACATGAAAGGCAAGCCTATGGTTCGACGCGTATGCACTTGAACTTTCTTGAGAGAGTGAGAGTCTTCTTGGTTCTCCTATAATCCCGTGTTTTGTGAATTGAATGATTGTGAGTGGGATTCTCTCTTGTGGTGAGTAGCATCATGCACTCGAATTGAAACATAGAGTCTCTATTTCAATTGAGGGGAATGAATGAGACAAGTTGTGTGGCGAATCTCGATGCAAACCTTGACGGTCCATGCCAATGAATTGAGAAGCTTAAATGTCTTGTTTTGAATGGCAAAAATTCCCTTGATTTTGAATGAGAAATGATGTCCTTTTGGAAAAGATTTTGAATTTATCAATTGCCTTGAGCATGTGGGGGTCCAAATTGAGATAAGCATAGTAGTTGAGTCTTTTGTTTGTTTCCTTTTCCTAAATTTTTAATGTAGAGTAGTTTTTATGCCTTAATTGAGCTTGAGCATAATTCACTCCTTACTTTGTAAGTATCTTGCTTGAGGACAAGCAATAGTTCAAGTTTGGGGGTTTGATAAGTCGGTAATCTACCAATTTATTGAGCCTATATCCATGAATTATTGCTATGTTTTGAATCGATTTAGAGGTTCTTATGGCCTTTATTGATGTCTATGTAGGTAATTTGGTTAGAAGATGAAAACAAGGATATGGACCCAAAAAGGAGCTAAAAAGGAGCTAAGTGTGAAGAGTTGGAAACATCTAGAGAATCTGTTACGAGGTGTGGTAGCTGTGCGACACGCACGAGTCGAGGTGCGGTTCGCACCTCCTCCGCATAGAGCTGCAAAAGTCCTGAAGAGTCTGTTAAGGGGTGCGATCGCTGTGCGATATGCACATCCTAAGGTACGAACCGCACCTCCTTCACATGGAGCTCCTAAAGATAGCTGAAGTCACTGGTTCAACTGAAGGTAATGTGCGACGCGCACATTACAAAGTGTGAACTGCACGTCGCGCCGCACACCTCCCAAAGGGCAATTTTGTCCAAATTTTTAGTGACATTTTGGGAAATTATAAAAGGCCTATTTAGGCACAATTGTAAATAACTTTTATCATTCCAAATATTCTGAAGAGCTTTTTGCTTGGAGACTAAGTTTTTCACCTCCATTGAGAAGAGCGTTTCAATCTAATTGTCTTGGTTAACACTTGTGTGCTCAAATTGAATCTAGAACTTGAGATTTAGCTCTAATGGAGGAGATTTTGAATTACCCAGATGGTATCTCTTTCTCTCTTGCTATGAGTGGCTACTTTCTCTTGTCTAGGGGTGTATTAATGATGTGTGCTTAACAAATGGGTGTGGTGTTATTTATTCTAGCTTATAATTTCTTAATTGATATGGGTCTAGTAATTTCACCAAGTTTTAATCCTAAAATTGGTGGTTGCAAACATTAATTTTCATTACTTGACTATGTGATTGCTTGAGAAAGGATTTCATGGTTTCGAATGTGAAATTACTAGTGGGAACTTGGGATTCCACTCAGATTTGAGGCTAGAGATAGCTCTTATCGACGAAATTACCCATTTAAGGGTCTAAGCTATAGATAGTGTGACCTCTCCAAGCTTAGATTGGTTGTTTATTGATCAAACCGATGATGCTCTAACCGAGATCATCAGATATAAGATTGTTGATTGAGAGATAAGCAATTCTTACCCATGACCAATGCTACTTATGTCATTAAGCAAGAATAATTATGAATTGATTATCACCCTATCCCATAACTAAAGCCCCATCGGATATGCATCCTTAGTCATCTAATCAACTTGGTACACCCTCTTTAGCTTTAATGCTTTTTAATTGAATTGCGATTGTAGTGATAACATCCCAATTCCCCCCATCCTTTTACTTGTTATTTTGAGAATTTACTCTCACTTTGAACTCAATTCGATACAATCTCTATTTAGCTACTCCAAGTCCCTTGGGTATGACCCCAACACTTATTGGGATTATAAATTTTGTTTTGCTGCACGATAGCCGTGACCTCCTACTTTGGAGAGCACGATTTGAGCGTTTATCACCAGCGTGCGCGTGCCTGCGCCTAGTCCATCACACCTGCATGCCAACTGCCTTGGCCAGGCCTGTGCCTCTGCGCCCTTGGCTAGCGCCCCCTGCGCCTATTGGGCGCACCTGCTCCTAGGCTGGCAGTATATAAGCTACCCACCTCGTTTCTCTCCCTCATTTCTCCTAAGCCCAATTTTGAAAATCCTTCATTGATAACTCATAAAACCTTCATTTCAACGCCTTGCTCTTTCCAACTGATTGGAGGGTACTAATTGGCGATCCTTACATGTTTTGGGGCGTCTAACAATGGGTAAATTCTCTCTTTAAATCCCCGTTTCCTCCATTGATTCTCCTTTGAATTTCTTGATTGAGGGATTATTTTGGAGCACCATCTGTGGTCTGATTCTGCTCATATTTTGGGCATGTGTTTCGGGGATCGTGGGGAACATGTTGGTGTTTTTCATTTCCGATTTCGAAGCCCACGGGCCTATTTGTGACTCAGATTTCGACCCGGTTATGTTTATAGTATTATGAGTGTCGTTAGTCTTGTATTAACCTGTAGATTATTGTGTTAATAGTGGTTTTGCGATTTGGAGCTTCCCGAAGCAATTCGAGCCTGGACAACACCATTCGCGCAGCTATTCATCGGATGACAGGTAGGTTATGGCTTCCCTACCTAGACTCTGCATATATAGGCTATAACTTCATTAATTGGTATCCTTGGGTAGGTTGTTATAGGTTGGTACCCCAGACCATATCCGCCTTTTCTATTCGTTTATTTCATACGTTATTTGTAGTATTCACATAGTATTGTATATTACCCTTGTGTGGTCGTGTGTGGCCTTGTATTGACTCTGGAACATAAATGGTGGGTTATTTTGGAATGTACGTGAGTCTCAGACATGGAGATATCCTTGTAGGCTGGTTAAGTCTGTTGAGTAGCTGTAGAGCCTGTGCAGGGCCAATAGTACTTGTTTGTGAGCCATTATTGGGCTACTCTATTGTTTGCGAGCATATTATACATGAAAAAGTTTTCCCTGCATGTTTTACTACTGATTTGACTTCGGGCCTACTATAATTGATTTCTCAACCTTGCATGACCCCGAGGTCCCATTTTTGGTTAATGGATTTATGAAAGGACTTGGAAACTGGATTCTATGAAATCTCTAAGAGTAGAGAGGGTATATAGACGATTTGACTAATGGTTCTCATTATGATACTAGGCTCGGCTGGACCATAGCACTAGACATTATTTTCCATGGATTTAGACTCGGATACGAGCTGAGAACCTTGTTTAGGGATTTTGATACCTGATTTTTGTTTTAGACCTTGATACACTTCGGGCACTCTTTATAAAGGTTATTGAGACTTGACTACTGCTTTAGACCCGGGTACACTCCGGGCACCCTTGATGGGGATTATTGAGATTACTACTACTGATTTAGACTCAGATTGAATTCGAGCATGTACTACAAGATCTCGATGATTGCGATATTTTAAGGTTAGAGTATAGTATGTGGTCTACGAGTAGACCTACATGGACCCTATCTTCCCGGACCAAGTGCTACGGCAAAAAGGTGACCGGGTGTAGGGGTTTATGGTGGAGTAAATGTACTCGAGAGAAGTCCTTCCATGGATCCTGCCTTTATTGGACCTTTGGGGCACCGGAGGGGGTAACATACTAACACTGTGGTCACACTTGGTTACAGATTCATCATATCATATCATCATGCATATTTCACTCGGACTCCACCCTTGTTTGCTGTGTTCAGTGTACTCTCTGATTATATGGGCGGGCAGAGGGTTTGTTTTCACTTGACTGCATTCCTTGGTTGTATGGGCAGCCGTTGGGACTGTAGGTAGATTATATTATCCCTATCAGATTATAGAGGTTGTGTTAGTCCTTTGTTCTAGTGGATTGGTAAGTTTTAGCCTGTTGAGGCTCCGAGTGTTTGGGCTTGAGTATTGAGGGGCTAGTGAGTCCTATTTTTTTTTTTATTGACGCACTTAGGTGCGGCCTTCTGGGCGGATTGTGGGTTTTAGTCCTTGTTCCTTATCTTGACTTTGAGTAGTGGCTATCAGTTATGGTGGTTTAGTTATTCCATTTTAGGGATGTATTTGTGAGATTGATCCTGGTTTATGCTTACCTTGGAAGTTGTGCTTAAAGTATGTTTCCATTATTCTATGCCTTCTAGTTAATTATGTTAGATTGCCTTCCTTCTTTCCCTTTTACTTGAGGTTACCGATATACCACCATGTTTTCTAAACTCTATCCTTTCATATACTATTATTGCAATGATTCCAGGTGTGTTCTTCTTTCTTACACTTGTGTTCTGTGTATATTTGTCTCCTGTGATAGGGTAGTTTGTTATTACTCTTGGTTGTCTGTTCTCTGTGCTAGTTCTGTGTGTTTCTCCTATTGTGTTCTGTGACCATTTCCTTGCTATCTGCTACTTACTATTTTTATATCTTATATGCGCTCAGTCGGTCGATGATGCCTACTGAGTACCCATTGTCTTGGTGCTCATACTACACTTCTGCACTTTTTGGTGCAGATATTAGTTGAGCTTTCGCCGTTGATTGCGTTAGAGACTCGTGCAGCTTTTGGACATTCGAGACTACGGTGAGCGCCTGATGGTCGGTGCTTGGCTATATCTCATATCTTGTACTATTACTCTTGTATATTCGGCGACAATTGTACTTATGTTTTGTTACTTCTAGCACTTGTACTCTATTAGAATTTTTTGTACTTTCAATACCAAATCTTGGGGTTGGTGTATTATCTTTTGTATATATTTGGGTTTTTGCTTCTGCTTGTCTTTATCGTATTCTGCTTTCATTTATTTTAGCTTATCATGCATTTGGTTAGGTAGTGGCCCATTACTAACTGTTCTGGGCTACGGGGAATTGTTCGCCTACTGGGGGGGTTGTAGGTGCCATCATGACCTGAGAAATTGGATCGTGACAACAGATTTCTACAAAATTGATTCCTTATGATTACTATATGATTCCTATCCTTGTCTAAATGATTTTGCCTGAATTCTTACAAAGATTTGAGAAGAAAGGAACTTAGCTTGAATTTACAGTATTTTCACTTGAATTAGCTTTTATTTCATAGTTTCTTTAAGAATATCAACATTTAGTTTGAGCAGAACATAATAAGTTTTCAGTATACAGTCTTTCAGTAATCATTTCAGATTAACTCAGTTCTGACCCAATTTTCAGAATATTAATTTTAAATGAGCTATCTGTACATCAATTTGGGAGTAGTACTTAGCATCGAGTTTGACTAGGGTCTCAGTTTCAGCCGAAGTCCCAGAACTGTGTTCCACCATAGGTCTATTTAGCCCCAAAGTTGGGCATCAGTTTAGTGATCATGTCAGTCATGCCATTATATCCTGGCAAGGTATATTGGGTCCTCCTAATAGATGTATATATTGGACTCCACAATTAACTCACGTGATTTATGTCGGTTAACAGAATCTCCTATAGACTTAGACTCAACATATATGTACTTGGACCTCAGTTCAGTCCACTGCATTTCATCATGTCTTTTTAGAGTATTTTTGCATTTCAGTCTTATGCATTTCAGTCTTATGCATATCATAATTGGGCCATTGTACTATAATTTAGTTTTTGCACTTAGTTTGTATTTCAGTACAACTTATCAGTATCTTCGACATACTTAGTTATCTTATACCTTCCATATTTCACATGCTTAGTACATTTAACGTACTAATCACATAATCTTTGTGCTGTATCTTATCATGATAAAGGTTTAGGTGCTCAGTCTCAGCATCACGGTTTGTACGATCTAGTGCCACTTCAGCAATTACCAGTGGTGAGTACTCATCATCCAAGCATGGGGTTTTCATGACATTTTTCTTTAGTATTTCCAGTTTTCTACATTTAGAGTTAGCTGGGGGCTTTTCCCAGTAATTCATTAGTAGTAGATGCTTTCATACATAGAGTCAGATATTCCAGCTTCTTTTAGTTTTATATCACTTTTTAGGCTTAGCTTTATTTCAAACTTACTCAGGTTATCTCATCATTTATTTATTTAATTTAGTTTAGCTTCTGCTCAGTCTTATTTATACAGAATATTTAATGATATGCCATGCCATGAATTAGATTGGGGTCACTTGTAATCCTAAGCACCATATGACATCTAGGGTGTAGGCTCGAGTTGTAACAAACTTGCTATCAGAGCCGTAAGTTTATAGTTTCCCAAGATGTCTAAAAACCGCATTAAGAAGAGTCCTCTTCATGGGTGTGAAGTGCTCCACACTTATGAGGAAGAGTCTATGAGATATTTATAAAGTTTCCCTTCTTTCATTCTCTTTATCGTGCAATGAGGTTTGACTCTATTTCTCCTTCTAATTCATGCTTTACACATTTTAAATAATACCTCCCGCAGAAACAATGATCGCAATGCTAATCCTGCTATTCCAGATCATAAGGTTATAAATTCTCAATTGTATAATGCCATTTAGATGTTGGCCCAGTCTATGACTAACTAGGCTAATCAGCAGGCAACAGTCCCCGCTAATACAAATGGTGGGTCAGTGGTTTCCCGGGTCAGAAAATTTGTTCACATGAACCCTCCAGAGTTCTTTGGGTCGAAGGTAGATGAGAATCCACAGAACTTCATTGATAAAGTGAAAAATATCCTCGAATTATGTAGGTGAATGATACTGAAAGTGTGGAGCTGACTTCCTATCAGCTCAAGAAAGTGGCTCATATTTGGTTTACCCAATGGAAGGACATCCATAGTAGAAATGGAGCTCCTATAACTTGGGACTATTTTGTTGAAGCTTTTCTAGACCGATTCTTCCCAAGGGAGATGAGAGAGGCAAAGGCTGAAGAATTTGTAAACTTGAGGCAAGGGTCTATGTCAGTGAAAAAGTATGGGTGCCATTCCCCGAGACTATCCCCTGGATGTAACACGGGACTTGAGACCACAAGTGATCCCAAACTAACTCTTGGCCTTAACATGACTTAAACTTAAACAACATAAATACTGAGCAAATGATTTAACTGAAGTAATGGATAACTTAATCTGTTGTATAACTAAAAGTCTAAGAATGACAATTTGAATACAACTGAATATCTAACTCTATGTCTGAAAGCCTCTACTACTGATGAGTTGTTGGGACAAGTCCTAAGCAAACTCTAAATACTGAAAACTGAATGGAAGAACAAGAATACTAAAATGAAGTTAAACTCCAAGTCCTCGAATGAGGAGGACTCACTAAGCTGGATGGATGTGCTTTTGATCTAATAGCCACGAGTTTGAGAGTAGGATACAAAATCTACATCATAGTAGGATGCAACACAAAGAAGTATTCGGTCAGTACTACGGAATGTACTGAGTATGTGAGATATGCGTAATCCATGAAAAACATGCTTAAAACATAAAATTGAAATCAGGTAATAGTAGTAAAATCTGTAATGTAATGACTCAATGCAATATCATAAGCTGAAAACATATTTATAATCGTAAGTCATAGTAGTAAGTCTGAAATCTTAAGGCAAAGAGTCAAGTACATTTAAAAGCTTTAAACTATTTCTGTAGGAGATTCTCATAACCGACATAGACCATGTGAGCTATATGGAATCCGATGTATCCGCCCCATCAAGAGGACCCAATATACCTTGCTAGGGTATAAAGGGATTACTACCATGATCACTAGTTCTGATGCCCAACTGAGAGGCTAAATAAACCTATAGGGGCACGTAGTTCTGGGACTTAGGATACTCTTACCGCATCTAACTCGTTGCTAAATACTACTCCCAAAAACATACTGTAGCTCATATATATACCGGGGCATATCTGATGCCAAAACTGATCATAACTCATGGACATATCTGATGTAAAATCTGTTTGAAAAGCATATGGACATATCTAATGTCATGCCATTCATGAATCATAATTCTTAAAAGCTTAGCATAGCAATAGTTCTAAATATAATCTTTTCTAAGATTCATAGATTGAAGAACTAGGCATGCAATTTCATAAATACTTGAGGTCATGTTATCTAAACATGCTAATTTTGCTTGAAAACATGCAATAGGGTGAAATCATGCTAGAAATCATTCTCAATGCATGGGCTTTTGAAGAACTTGAAGAATCTAATATAAAATCATGGGTAAAGGATTAGAAACCATTAATTGATGCTATAAAATTGAATTCATAAGAATTTCACAAATTGGATAAAAACCCTAATTTCATAGTTTTATAAATCCAAAGTAAAATCAAGGGTTTTGGGCATAAGAGTGAAAGGAATCCACTATTGAATACCCACATACATGAACTTGAAACTTTCTTAACTTGGGACTTGAAGATGGAGGATTAGAGAAGGAACCCTAGGCCTTAGTGCTTGAGAGAAGAATCCCTTTATTTCTTCCAGAGGTTAGATTGAAAGAATGAGGAGAAATCTAACTAAGCATGAAACCCTCTAAATAGGCTTAAAAAGACATGGTATAGGAGTTAAAAGAGTATGAAAGTACAAAAATACCCCAGGAAAAAGAATTTGAAAAGCTGTTGAAAATTTTGTTATAAGCTTCCACGGACATGAACCACGGCCTGTGGAATGAACCATGGTCCGTGGAATGAAGGCCATGGTTCTAGGGACATTTTCAGGCCTCTCAACTGATTTTCATGAGCGGGTTTCATGACCCGTGGAACTCCCTCGTGGTTGTCAGGCAATAAAATCAATTGCAGGACTGATTTCCATGAATGCAATCCATGGTCCATGGTTTGATTCACGAGCCGTCGATGCCTCCCATTGTTATTGTCTGTCATTTTGACAGACAAATAAATTTTAGTAAAACACTAATAACTTTTTATTTTAGACTCGTATTAATGCGCGAACAGTGGTGTTGAAAAGAAGACTAGAAGATCATTAATTTGGTGAATACTAGGCCACCTGACTCTTCATACTCTAGGAGTTATGATCATTTAAAGTTGACCATTGAAATATCTTATACTAAAACTCAATTGGTAAGGAAGCTTTCAACTCAACTTTGAGCTAGAGGTTATTTATGACCGTAATTCATATCTAATACACTTTCCATACTTTAGAATGGATCTTAAAACTTATGTACCATTAGAAATCATTGGGTTAGGGTCTAACAACATAAGAAAGATGGTTTGAATCTTAGCTCAGAATTTTTGGGGTGTTACAATATCTTTCCCTTGGGATCATTCGTCCTTGAATGATGACTAACTAAGATGAGAGGGTAGGGAAAGAGCTGCAATCCTACAAACTAAGTTTTAATGGCTGAAGTACTAACATGGAACCTGATTTATGACTGAAATATAAATTGAGCTGAATTCATGAGGCATGCATGCATACTAAGGGCATGAGAACAACTGATGGTATATGAAACTGAATATCTAACATGATATCTAGTCTGGATTAAGAGTAGGGACTCAACTGAAACTTATAAAGAATGAACACATGCTTAGAAATTGTAGTTAACTGAAAGGAACATCAAACTGAGAGGAGTATCTATACGAGAAAACTATTCTCTTCTAAGTTGAACTTACTACCATGGACTGAACTGAACGTAGGGCCTTCTAGACTTAGGGATGATTACCGGCAGGTCTGAACTGATCTGATATGATCCAATCTGAAGCTACTGGATATAAGATATGAGCAACCTAGATAGGGAGTAAGAATAAGACTATTCTTGCCTTAAACAATACGATTGACAGCTTTAAAGCTTAGGAACACTTTTTTAACTACACTAACTCCTCTGAATACCACACTTACCATTTGCAACTAAAATTCTCACCAGTGCACATATAGATACTAAGGTCTGAGTCTAACTACCTGCTTTCTCTATGTTCAAGCCTATCTCTACTAAATTTCTTGCATCTAGAGTTATCTCCCAAGAATGATATTCCTTCTTATCATGTAAATCAACTAAACTTGAGCTCTAATCAATGGGTCACTAGATGCACAAAGCAAAGGCCCATATATATTTCATCACTCCATTCAAGCCTATTACTATGATCGTCTTATGGTTTGTAGTTCACACTACCAAGACTTATCCCCTCTTCCCTAACATATCCAGAAATTATAACTCCAAGAACTCCTACAAAGAGACACACCAAAATTGCTCATCTAACTTTTACACATGAATAATCCTTATGTTACATTCATCCACGCCTAGAAGCTAAGATGGAAAAGATATAGAAAAAAGGTACATCTACTACTTCCCATCTAAGCTACTGCTTAACTTCATCCATTAAAACCTATAACAACATAAGCCAAAATAACTGAAGGAATATAGTGGGATCATGAGCATCACGAATGAAAAAATACTGATCAGTTTGGACTTATGCTTAGCATGATCTAACCACTCAAGATGAGGTCTGATAAGTCAAGTGCAATGGCATGAGTGTCTCACATCCTGTACATATGAAGCATGATTAGAGTAAGAAAATCATAAGCACGAACTGTTCAAGAAATTTAGTCTGAGCACATACATGACGTAACGTGATTTCATCAGCCATTAAGGCATGTATGAGGACTGAACTAAGTACATAGAACTGAGCTTACTGTGAGATATGAGTTTACATATATAACGAGTATCATGGCTGATAACGCTTAAACACACTCTCCCATTGGAGGTTATTGCGATTGTCAAAGTAAAATAAAATTTATATTCCCGATGGGAGTCAGGGTCGATTCCACAGAGAATGGTTATGAAGAATCTCCAAGAGATTATCATATATCAATTAAGAATAGAGTAATTGCTCAAATAGCATAAAAAGTAAAATGGGAGAAAACAGAGAACTGGGAATCTATCACAATCGCAATTCGAACAAGGCAATAAAGTAAACAACAGGTTTGTATCAAATGAGAGAACGACTAGGGGTATGTTTCCTATGGTATTCAAACATGGGTTAGGGTACTTGTTCAATTATGCAAATTCTTAATAAATGATATGGGTAACATTGGTTATAGTTATGTTTATCAATCTATCGATCTTCCAAACATATTTCCCATGGTCTTTATTCAAGCACCATGAGTTCAACACAAAACAAAAATACAAACATGGGAAAGTCATACTATTTCTAGCTTAGACTTTTAAATGGGTGTTTTCTGACGATTAAGCTATTTCTAGCCTCAATCTAGGTGGAAATCCCAAGTACCCACTATTGAATTCTCATCTAAAATCATGAACTTCTCTTTCAAGCAAGAACACAACCAAGTAAGTTCAACCAATATTTGCAACCATCAATTTTAGAGTTAAAACATGGAGAATTCAATAGACCCATATCAATTTAGCAATTATAAGCACAATTAAACAAGACCCATATCCAAATTCAAATATACATCATATACATACCTATAGACAAGGAAACTAGCCACTAATGCTAAGGAAAAAAAAGATTATATCAATTGGGTAATTCAAATTTCCATTCATTGTATGCTAACATCAAATATCCAAGCTCAATTTCTACAATAATGGTGGATTCACAAGGTAGAAGAAGAGAAATAGCAAGTACACCTCTATCTTCTTTGGGATCCTCTCTCAATGGAAAACTATTGAATAATGTGTAAAAAACTATTCAAGACTGCTGAGTACAATGCCCAAATTGGGTTTTAGAAGGTTCCCAAATCGTCACATAAAAGTTGACAAAAATGCCCTTAACATACGGTGTGACATGCAGTTGCACCACACATTGTGCGTGTTGCACAACTCTATTCTAGCAGACCAGTGATTTAGCTTGAGTTCGGGTGTCATGCAAAGGGTGGTGCAGACCGCACCAGCTATTGTGCGTGTCACACGATGGCCGCACCTCTAGACAGATTCCTCTTCTCTTTTGATCACCTTCTCACTTCAACTTCTTTTGCTCTCTTTTGGGGTCCATATCCTTGTTTTCTACTTGTGACCATGAGTTCTTGCATTTGTATCAATAAAGGCAATAAGTACCTTTAAATCTTATCAAAACGTGACAATAATTCATGAATAAAGTCTCAATAAGTTGGTAGATTACCAACTTATCAAATCCCCATACTCAAACTATTGCTTGTCCTCAAGCAAGATACTCACAAAGTAAGGAATGAATTATACTCTAAAACACATGGGTTGCACACAAGATTACTCGACTCTAAAAACTAAGAAAAATAACAAATAAAAAGACTCAAACAAAAAGAATCAACTACCACGCTCATCTCAATTTGGACCACCTCATTCTCAAGGCAATTGGTCATTTTAAATCATTCATCAAAAGAACTTCATTTATCATTCAAAAATAGGGGAATTTGCCATTCAAAACAAGATCAAGCTTCTCAAGTCATTGGCATGGACCATCAAGGTTTGCCTCGAGATTTTCCACATAACTTATCTCATTCATTCCTCTCAATTGAAATAGAGACTTCATCATTCCTTTTAAGTGTGCGGTGCCACTCACCATAAGAGAGAATTCCACTCACAGATCATGCATTTCACAAGACAAAGGGATTATAAGAGAATCAAAAGATTCTCACTCTCTGAAAGAAATTCAAGTGTACACATATCGAACCATAGGCTTGCCCTTCATGTACTCGCCACTAATGTAGCATTACCGAGCTTAAAATCACTAAAGACTTGTGGGTTACGATGTTGTCTAGGGTTAAGGTGAGGATTGCATTTGACTCAAGTGACGAAGCCTCCCTAAAGCTCTTTGTGATCATTCAAACACCACTTATATTTTCGAACAATGACTTTGCCTTATTTCTCCCTCAGACAATCTCAAAGTTCCCCTTCAACTAGATCATTCAACTTGTTTTTTCACCTTTACTTGGTAGCACTAATTCCTTCTTTTCTTTCCATTTTGTTTATTTCATTGGATCATTTGAAGCACTTTTTAAATCAAGCATAAGGTGCTACCTTGCTTTGAACACATTCTTTTCTTCTCCACATTGGTGCATGCACCCCCAAACTTAGGCTTTTGCCTGTGTTATTATTTCAATTTCCCCCCCAAACTTAGGCTTTTAGCCTATGTTTCACTTTTGAGCTATTTGGGAGGACGGGTGCAAGAATTAAGGTTCCAAAAAGGTCAAGGTATAAGGTGCAAAATAAAAGTCACAAGCTTAATGGGGTTCACTAAGATCAATGTAAAGGGAGGTCAATTTGAGTGAAGTGGCTAATTAAAAAGGGCCTAAGGTCATTTTCCAAGCTCGGCGACATCTAGAATTTTTCCTTGAATCACATTAGGGGAAAGTTATAGACAACATATGCAAACTAGAATTAAGTATAGCCTTACCACAAAAGGCATCACAACACAAGAATTTTCACAATAAGTCTCCAAATCAATTGGGATAAATGACTTTTGAAAAGCTATTCAAAGTTCTTTACACACTCGTTTGTGAATCGATCAAGCCAAACAAGGAGTGTGCAAGTCATAACAAGAGAATGCTTTTCTCAAAATCATTTTCCCTGTTTCCTTCAATTTTCAAAAACCTCTTGCCAAGAAGAACTTTTAGCGGGCCCATTTCGATACAAGCAAAGCACAGACTCAATTTAAAACTAAAACTTTGTATTTTCCCTTAAGAAAATTACCTCTCAATCTATCATAGGAAAACACCAACCCATTTTGACACAAAAACAAATAAAAGAAAAATAAAATAAAATATTTTGCTCCTTGGGAAAGATCGTGGTATGAAGAAAACCCTCGGAGTTTATTCACTAATCTACTATTAACAGGGAGACTAAGAATTTAAGTTCTCATGAGTCATTTGAGAAACAAGCCTTGGAGAAGGTACTAAGAGCATTTGCAAAGCACGGGTAGTGAAATAATGGAATCGTGTAGAACCAACCCAGTGATATTGCAAAATCATCAATAACAAGACATCAAGCTCGACAAGGGCACAATTAAGCACTAATTAATCAAAACAAAAAAAAATGAAAAAGGCCCGGAAAGGGCAATATCACAATCATCCAATATATGCCTGACAAGGGCCAAATAAAACTGTCTAGCAGGGAAAATAAAAATGTCAAGGCCCGACAAGGGCAATAAAATATCTCAAGTCCCAACACGGGCAACCACAACACAATCACATAAGCACCACCTCCCCCCCCCATGGAAATAAGCATTGCCCTCAATACTCTAAGCTCAAAGAAGAAAGAAAAGGGTGCAACAACTCCCTGGGAGGACTACTCCTCATCATCATCCGCTGCCTCTGCACTAGTGCCTGCACCACCTTTTTGGGAGTGCAAAGTAAGTGTCGACTCTCGGGGTGCATCTTGGAGTAATGGATCCTCATCATCAGGTAACTCTGCATCATCATCATCATAAGCTACAAATAAGTCATCCAAGGGACCAAGAGTATGCCGAGGCATAGGTATGACACTCAAATCTGCATCATCAACCGGAGCCTTTTGCCTTATCAACATCCTTCTGGATCTCTTTCATAGCTCCCTCAATGACATCCACCCTCTGGCAGAGCTTGCTCACGCTATCCACCCCTCCCTTAATGGCCTTCTTGATAACCTTATTAATTAAATATGGCAGTTTGTTAGCTAAGTCGGTTAACTGCCTATCATGATTATAGGTCAGGTTAACCACAATGTGGAGCCCCTCTTTGGTCAAGGTTGATGAAAAGGGTGGGGGTGCCGGAGGTGTAGTAGCTGTAAGATTTCCCGATACTGCAAAAGTAGGTTCTTCTGAAGATGATCTAGGGGAGGAAGCAGTGGCCTCAACATCAGTGTCCTTAGCCTCAATATCTTCAAGAGGCTGCAATATCTGCCTCTTGAACCTAGGAGCATCCCTGTCGGTTTTCTTGTCAAGGTCAAGCACACCAGTAGCATGGGTAGGTATGTCATAGCTGAAGTAGGGAATTATGGACTTAGTACAAAGCTTGTTGATAAGCACTGGGTAGGGGAATGAGTCACCACCCCTACATGCTTTCCTCCTTATTACCATAGTCACAATTTTCCCAAAGTTGACATGTTTGCCTATCATAATGGCGGCCACATAAATGGCTCCATCCTGGGTGACCTTTTGGTTATTCTGAGAAGGCAAGAAGCGGGAGCTGACGAAATCATACCAAAGGCAGGCCTCAAAGTACAAAGTCTGCCTCCAGATATAACCCCTCATAGTAGACCAGATAGGAGTGTTAGGAGTAATAATACGGGCGACCTCTTGATATGGCTTCGGTTTAGCAGTTAACTTAGCCAAGAGGGCAGGTGCAGGCTCAATTAGGTTACCCTAATAAATGGCATTTATATCAGCCAGAGTGATGCAAATTTTCTTGCCTCGAATGATGACTGAATCCAATTTAGGGAATTTCTCCACATTCCCCTTATACCCCTTAAAATCATGCGTGGCTTGATAGAAGGCAAAGAATTCTCGAACCATCTCCTTATAGTACCCAGATAGGTATGGGTACCACTGACGGTTGGTGAATCATTGAGGGATGTTAGGTAGATCAACCCCAACTGTTGCTAAGTTGAAGGTCATCTCCGTATTGAAGGTTCTTTTCTTGTCATGGTCATAGATGGCCTTCATACCCTCAACCTCAAAATGAATCCGCGCCTCTTCCGCATCTAATGGCTTCTTTGGGTTGTGCCCTGTGTTTCCCCTGCTAGACGACATAGTCTTCACATAGAGATTGTGAGTTCTTAGAGTAAAAGTAAAAATATTTTTGTATTTTTGAAATATATAAAAGATGAAAAACTAAAAGTAGTTATCTAATTAAAAAGAAATGGAATGCAAAGAAAAACAAAACACAACAGGTGACTGATTCCCTGTATGAATCACGTGCGGACCACACTAGGAGAAGTGCGCATCGCACGTGACTTCACACAGGCCACCAGAAACCTGTGTTGATTTCTGCTATGGGGTGCAAAGGCTGGTGCAACTTGCACCAGACAAAGTGCACGTCGCGCTGGCCTCCACCCCACAAATCAGTGAACTGGCAACATTTTTAACTAGGTGCGAAGACTTGTGCATTTTGAACCTAAAGGTCTGTGCTTTGCATACAAAAAGCACAAGGAAACAAATGAAAATTTTGAATTCCTTGTCTTCTTGTATGTTATATATGTGATTCGTAGAACAATAGCTTTGGAATGCACTGGCAGCAAGAACCACACCAATAATTCAACAGGGCTAAGCCTCATATGACCAAACCAAATCATTCAGGTACTCAGACTTTCCTAGAATCTTTAAGCATAATTCAATCAAAAAATTAGCTTAATAATTTTCCTTAAGAAGGACGTTACCCCGTCTATCATCGGGAATATTAAGCCTTCAATTAAAAATCAGGAGGCACAATCAATCAACAACAATTTCATACCCCCACCAAGAACATTTACCCAACAAGCATATTCAACTAAAATAACACATGGGCATAATGGTAGTAATAATTTCAGCCTTAAATTTTATTTTTCAACAAAAACCTAATGAAGATAATGATTTTCCCTTAAGAATGACGTCATCCAATCTATCATAGGGCCAAATCATGCACCAACACAAGTGGATTACTCATACTTCACCCAAAATAAGAATTTTTCAGGCTAAAAACTACCACAAACAACATGCATCATCAACACTCTAAGTTCTACCAAGTTAATTCTAAGCAAGATCAACATTATAACCCAAAATTGGGGACCCAAAATTTTCAGATCTCACCCAAAATCAACATGGAAGAATAAATTAACATGCTTCATAATATGAGTTCCCAATCACTACAAAAATAAGTATTTAACATCAGAAAACTTACCACAAGTGAAGATTAAAGGGTAGGGAGCAAAAATTGAAGCTTTTGAAGAGCCAACAATAGAGGCCCAAAATTTTGACCAGAGAAACGGCAGTGGCACCTTCTTGTAGATGCAACGGTGAAGATTTTAGGGTGAGAGAAGAGAAGATTTGGAAGAGTTTAAGGGATTTTAGGGGATTTTTAGAGAATTGTGGAAGTGTATGGGAGAATATGGGAGACAAGAATATGTGTGGCAGTTTAAAAGAAGAAAAGAGAAGAAGAAAGCGCACCGGGTTGGTCTCTGGGATGGGTCGATCTATGGTAGGTCAAATAAAATTTAAAAACTTACCTTGGAGAGACGCGATGTGCAATTCACACAAGCCAATGTGCATCTCGCACATCGCTCTGCACCAACCAATTTTGTCTCTTAATTTTTCCCAGGTTTCCGACTCATGGTGCGATGGATGTGCGACGCACACAATGGGTGGTGCGAAATGCATAACCCATCGCACGTTGCCTCCCATTTCAATTTTTCTTCCAGCTTTCTATTTTGGGGGTAAGTTTCTTTGTGAAATGCACACAATTGCTTATGCAGACTGCATGACCTTTCGCACGTGCCTCTCTATTTTGGTTTTTCACTTAGTCCTTTTACACTCCATGCATTCCTCAAACACACCAAAAACAACAAAAGGTAACAAAAATAAAGTAAAGACACTTGGGTTGCCTCCCAAGAAGCGCTTGATTTTATGTCGTGGCTCGATGATAGTACCTATATCCTCAATCATTATCCGGGAGCATGCCAATCCGATTGGCATGGCCCCATCCCAAGAAAGGGAATTTCTCCTTCAACATCTTTATCATATTATCTTGTTTCCATGGTGGCAGCATCATAGACTCAGGCACCTCTTTCTTAAGAAACTCACCATGGGCATCCACCAACTTGCCCTCAATATTGATCATGAACACGACTTGAAACTCATTCTGTGGTCTCGTGGGTTGGCATATATTAAAGGTCACTTCCTCGCTTCCAATCCAGAACTTGAGTTCCCCGAGTTCCCGTCAACCAAAGCTCTCCCGATTGACAAAAATGGTCGCCCCAATATGATGGGCACCTCAAGATCCACTTCACAATCCAAGACAACAAAATTGGTGGGTAGGATGAACTTTTCGACTTTGATCAATACATCAAATAAAATCCCTACCGACCATTTGATGGAACCAAGAATTAAGAAGGGAACTAATCAGAATTGGAGCCAGAAACATACATATTATTGATGGAAAAAGGATCACAAACCTGAAGCACTTGACCCTTAGATTTACTAGTTAATCCCTTATAATTTAATTGAACTAGAGTTCTCAAAAAATGGTGGAATTTTTGTGAGAAATGAGTTAAAAATGAAGGAGGGAATATTATATAATGCCAGGGGTCCTTCGTCATGATTGCGAGGACCCCTATCGCGATCTTGAAGACCAACATGGATGACCCATCACGATCGTGATGTCCAACCTTATGATCATGAAGAAGAAAATTGGCTGGGTCTACTAGCCTTTCATCGCGAACACGATAGAACCCCTTGCAATGGCGATGGTAAAAAAGTTAGACCATTGTGATCATGATGGTCATGTCACAATTTCAAAGAACAAATTTGAGCTACACCAGCAATAGCACATTAGCAACACAACAAGGACTAAAAGGTCTCCAAATGGGCCCTGGGAATTCATTCAAAGTCCCGTGAACACAAACCAAACATGCTATTAAACTGGAAATGACATTCCAGACTTAACAAAATTATTGAAATGACCAACAAAGGTCGTCTAGATAAAATGTTAACCAAAGTCAACACTTTTTCTGTTTGGCCTAAAAATCACTCAAGTGCCAAAAATGAGTCTGAAAGCCTTGGGACTCAAATCAATGGTCCTACTAGCCCAAAATCTATGTTCTAGAGCTAACAACACTGATAAAATTTTCATATGACCCCGTTTACTCCGAATGTTAACCAAAGTCAACTATTTCAACTTGAAGAATTCCAAAACAGGGTAACTCTTCTAAAACATAATGAGCTGCCTGGAAATCAAATTGTCAGTCCCGGCAAGTGATAAATAACCTGTAGCCACTGTTGGAAATCTTAAAATACTGAAAATGCATGAAAATAGAGAAAATGACCTGGAGGGTCATTATAATTGTCATGCCCCGAGGCTACCCCCTAGACGTAACACTAGATCTGAGACACGAGTGCCCTAGATTAACCCTTGGTCATAGCATACTCAGATAAACTTAAGGAAATAAGCGGAAGCATACATAGAGAGGAGGTAGTAATCCATAACTGAATAGCAAAAGTCTACAAAGAAACCAACAAGAATACAACTAACTCTGTCTGAAGCCTTTAAGCCTGAAATAAGAGTTGATGGGACAAGACCCCAACTAACTCGAGAATCTGAAGGGAGATAAACAACATAACTAGGATAATACTAATCCTCAAAGAATGAGGACTCACTAACAAAGTCTGGATATTTGGCTTCATCTAGCCACGAGCCTGATGAGGAGTACCTGAATCTGCATCATCAAAAGGATGCAGTGCAAGATATGCGTCAGTACTATAGGATGTACTGAGTATGTGAGATAAACATGAATCTGAGATAAGCATGCTAAATAAACTGGTATGGCTGAAATCATGCTATAAGTGTAAAACTTAAATGCAAGAGACTCAATGCAATGCCAAAGAAAGATGTAAAAAATATCATAAGTAATCGTAATAATTCTGAAGTCTGAAGGCAAAGAGTCAGTCCATTTTAAAACCTGATATTGTTTCTGTGAGAGGTTCTCTAACCGACATAGACCATGTGAGCTACATGGAATCCGATGTATAATCCCCATCGAAAGGACCAAATATACCTTGCCAGGGTATAGAGTCATGACTGTGGTGTGATTACTAAATCTGATGCCCAACTGAGGGTAGGGGTCACGTAGTTCTGGGACTAAGGGTACTCTCACCCTGTCCAACTCGGTGCTAATACTACTCCCAAAATAAATCATATACGTATAGCTCATAATACTGTGACATATCTGATGCCAAAACTGTTCATAATTTAGGTAGACATATCTGGATGCCAAACCTTTCATAAAAAACATAGGGATATATCTAATGTCAATTCTGTTTATGAAGCATAGAGACATATATGATGTCATGCAAATTCATGTAATTAGTCTGTAAAGCTATGCATGTTCATAATTCAAGATACCCTTTCCTTTCTAAAATCATGACTTGAAGAATTATGCATGCAATTTCATAAATCATGAGACCATGTTATCTAAACAAATCAATTTATACTTGAAATCATGCAATTCAATGGAATCAAGCTAAAAATCAACCTTAATGAATGGTATTTTGAAACCAATTAAGGAATCTTAATCAAATCATAAATAAACCATAAGAAACTATGAATTGATACATAGAATCTGATTTCATAACTTTTCCCCAATTTAGATCAAAACCCTAATTTCACAAGTTCATAATTCAAATAAGAATTGGGGGTTTTGGGCACAAGGGTTAAAGGAACCCATTTTTGAATACCCACATACCTTGACTGAAGCTAACCCACTTGAAATTTAAAAGATAGGAGACTTGAACTTGGAGCTTGAGACCTTGAGCTTGAGAGAGTTCTTTCCCTTTTTGGGAGGTGAATGAGGTAATGAGAAGGGACTTAGGCTAATAAGGGTGAAAACCCTTCATGAAATGTGCAAAACAACCTCACTTAGGATTTAAGAGGGTGGATAATGACTAAAATGCCCCTGGGACTTAAATAAGAAACTGTAGGAAAAAGGCCGTCTCACGGGCTACCCAACAGGCATCGTACCCATGATGGCCTATCGGCCAAGGCATCATTCAAACATTCCTAAGGAGTGGGCTGTTGGAGGGTCCCGATGGCTGACTCCCATGGGCCATTGCAGCGGCGACGCCCGTGGCGTATCCCATCGGTCAAGCTTAGCTTGGAAGGGAGGGGTTCTTGAGGTTTCTGACGGTGGTTTTCCATGGGCCGTCATACCTATTATTCCCGTCGTGACCACCGTAGGCTGGGGAGAAACTTGGTTTGACCCATTGGGCATGCCCCACGGTGCAAGCCATGTCTCATCGCAGCTACGATTCCCGCTGCGCTGCCCGTGGTGGTCATCCAGTGAAGTAACTTGCTGGGTTCTGAGTTTTGCTTGGCCGATTTAAGTCTCGCGGGGTTACAATATCTCCCCCTTGGGATCATTCGTCCTCGAATGAGGACTAAGCAAGGAAAACTAGATAGATAACAGCCCAAGCAACATCCAAAACATGGAAACCGAGGAGTAAATATGAAAACTAAACTTTTTAACTTAAAACATGACTGAATCAACTTCGTAAACATGAACGATGCTAAGATCATGAGAGGAACTAATGGAATAGGATCAGAGGGACATACTAAGGAGGAAACTATTACTTCAAGCTGAAATAGGATCAGAAGGAAAGAGATTAGGGTACTTGACTTTTATGGCTGATTCCGCTTTCCAAGTAGCCCCTTCAATAAGATGATTTCTTTGAAGAACCTTAACCGAAGTGACTTCTTTGTTTCTCAACCTCCAAATCTGACGATCATGGATCTCCATAAGAACCTCCTCATAAGTGAGACTATCCTTCACACCTACATCCTCCAAAGGAACAATCAAGGTCGGATCACCAACACACTTCTTCAACAAGGAAACATGGAAAACCGGATGAATCACTTCTAACTCTGTCGGCAAATCCAACTCATAAGCAACGCTACCAACTATCCTCAAAATCCGATAAGGACCTACAAAACAGGGACTAAGCTTCCCTTTCTTTCCAAATCTCATCACACCCTTCATGGGTGACACCTTAAGAAAAACCCAATCATCAACTTCAAACTCCCTCCTCCTCACATCCACATATGATTTCTGTCGACTCTGAGCAGTCTTTAACCTTTCCCTAATGATCTGAATTTTCTCCATAGTCTCATGAATTGAATCTGGGCCAATCAAAGCTACCTCACCTACCTCAAACCAACCGATATGAGATCTACATCTCCGACAGTAAAGTGCCTCATACGGAGCCATCTGGATTCTAGAGTGAAAGCTATTGTTGTAGGAAAACTCGATAAGAGGTAAGTGATCATCCCAATTACCTTTGAAATCAATCACACAAGTTCTCAACATATCCTCCAAAGTCTGAATGGTTCGCTCTGCCTGGCCATCTGTCTGAGGGTGGAAAGCTGTGCTAAGCTTCACCTGAGTACCAAGACCTCTCTGGAACAATCTCCAAAACTGTGAGGTAAACTGAGTACCTCTATCTGAAAGGATAGACAATGGGACACCATGCAATTGGACTATCTCTCAGATGTAGAGTCTGGCATAATCATCTGTTGCAATTGGACTATCTCTCAGATGTAGAGTCTGGCATAATCATGTGACCCATAAAAGCAACAGACTGCATTCAGAACTCACACTTGCTAAACTTAGTAAATAACTGTCGATCCTTGAGAGTTTGAAACACAACTCTCAAATGGTCTGCATGCTCCTCCTCACTCCGAGAGTAGATAAGGACATCATCAATGAACACAATCACAAACATATCCAAATACTGTTTGACCACATGGTTCATCAAATCCATAAAGAATGCAGGAGCATTTGTTAGACTAAAAGACATAACAATAAATTCATAAATACCATACCGAGTTCTGAAGGATGTCTTCGGAATATCACACTCTCAAACACGAAGCTAACGATAACCAGATCTAAGGTCGATCTTGGAGAAGAAATTAGCACCCTGAAGCTAATCAAACAAGTCATCAATCCTAAGAATAGGATACTTATTCTTAATTGTGACCTTGTTCAATTGGCGGTAGTCAACACACATTCTGAGGGAACCTTCTTTCTTTCGCATAAACAAAACTAGGGCACACCATGGAGAAATGCTAGGCCTGATGAAACCCTTATCAAGAAGATCCTTCAACTGATCATTTAATTTTTTAAAGTTCTGCAGGAGCAATTCTATAGGGAGGAATAAAGACAGGATTCGTATCTGGAAGAAGATCTATCCCATAGTCGATTTTTCGCTCAGGAGGGACTGCAGGCAAATCTTCGAGAAACACTTTTGGGAACTCATTCACAACAGGAACAAACTGAAGGGATGGGGCTTCAGACTCTGTGTCCATAACCTGAACTATATGATAAATATAACCCTTAGAAATCATCTTCCTAGCCTTAAGATAAGATATAAAATGACCTTTCGAGGAAAAGGGACTACCTTGCACTCTAAGATGGGTTCATTTGGAAACTTGAAATTGACAACCCAAGTACGACAATCAACCAAAGCATAACAAGCATGCAACCAATCCATACCAAGGATAACATCAAAATCAGTCATCTCTAACTCTACTAAATCCGCTAAAGTGACTCTATGAAGGACTGAGATGGGGCAATTTTGGTAGATTCTTTTGGCTAGAACTGACTCACCAACAGGAGTAGAAACAAAAAAGAGTTCTGAAAGTAATTTAGGACAAATTTCGAATTTGCATGCTATATAAGGGGTTACAAAAGATAAAGAGGCATTGGGGTCCAACAAAGCATACACATCAAGAGAGAAGACTTTCAACATACCAGTAACAACATCTGGGGAACCCTCTTGGTCCTGACAAGAGGACATGACATAAAGACGGTTCTAGCGCTGACCACCAGATCTAGAAGCAGCGCCCTGTTGGGTCGGTCGACCTCTTGAAGCTGCTGGGGCAGACAGAGTCCTGCTACCACTCTGCCCCTTCTTAGCTGAAGGGAAATCTCGAATCCTGTTACCAACCTGACCATATCTATAACAACCCTCTCTACTGGCTAAACACTCACTGGGATGATTCTTCCCACACTTGGCACAAATAGGGAAAGAAGGCCCCTTTGCACCACTCCCCTGAGAATAAGAGCCTGCACCTTTACCTGACTAATTATGACGGGGCCTGGAGGCCTAAGAAGGAGTACTGGCTGAAGAATGCAGGGGTCCTGATGACCGCTTCTGAAATGAAGAGCGATGTCTTCCTCCGGACTTCTGATGGCTAAATCCTGAATTCTCAGATCTGACTCTTTTGTTCTCCCTAACCATCTCCCTAAGCTTATCTCCCTCGATCTGGTGAGCATGGGTCATGAGTCTGGAAATGTTCATATCACTCAACAACATAGTAGACCTACACTCCTTTTTCACCATATCTAAAACCCCATAGATAAACTTACTCATTTGGTCATGCGGGTTCGCTACCATAGAGGGGGAATACCTAGACAACTGAGTGAACTTCAAATTGTACTCTTGGACTGACATTGACCCCTATCTCAAGTTCACATACTCCTCAGTCTTTGCTTGCCTCAACTTTCGGGGAAAGAACTGGTCATGGAAAGCCCTTTCGAAAAACTCCCAAGTCATAGGGACCTCGTCCCCAGCTCTAACTTCCTTCTATTGCGTGAACCAGATATGAGCCACATCCTTGAGTTGATAGGATGTGAGCTCTAAACAATCAACACCGACCACTTGCATAACATGAAAGATTTTCTTTGCCTCATTAATAAAGCTAAATGGGTCCTCACCCACCTTTAAACCCCAAAATTCAAGTGGGTTCATTCAGACAAAATCACGAACTCGGGATGCTACTCCACCTTGAGGGTGGACGGGGATTGGAGCCGGCTGGTTGGCCTGTGCGGCCATGGTCTGGGCTAACTAGTGGATGGAGTTACTGAATTCCTCATTCGTGACCTTGGGGGCTGAAACTGGAGAAGCAACATTTCGAGCGGCTCGGTGAGGCATAGCACGTCGAGGAATAATCTGAAATGTACAAGGAAGGAATTAGAGGGACATTAGAGTTAAACTCTTTTGCACGATATGATCATGAAGGAAGTGAACTTTTTCTAATACATCTCATAGCCTCTCCCTCATATGTGTGGCGTGCTTCACACACATGAACGAGATTCTAATCGATGCGACTTCAGACATCCTAGGACCCTTAAACCTGAGGCTCTAATACCAAGTTTTTCATGCCCCGAGGCTACCCCCTAGACGTAACACGAGATCCGAGACACGAGTGCCCTAGATTAACCCTTGGTCATAGCATACTCAAATAAACTTAAGGAAATAAGAGAAAGCATACATAAAGAGGAGGTAGTAATCCATAACTGAAATAGAAAAAGTCTACAAAGAAACCATCCAGAATACAACTAACTATGTCTGAAGCGTCTAAGACTGAAATAAGAGTTGATGGGATAAGACCCCAACTAAATCGAGAATCTAAAGGGAGATAAACATCATAACTAAGATAATACTAGTCCTCAAAGAATGAGGACTCACCAACAAAGTCTGGATGCTCGGCTTTGTCTAGCCTTGAGCCTGTTGAGGCGTACCTGAATCTGCATCATCAAAAGGATGCAACACAAGATATGCGTCAGTACTATAGGATGTACTGAGTATGTGAGATAAATAGGAATCTGAGATAAGCATGCTAAATAAACTGGTAAGGCTGAAATCATGCTATAAGTGTAAAACTTAAATGCAAGAGACTCAATACAATGAAAAAGCAAGATGTACAAAATATCATAAGTAATTGTAATAATTTTGAAGTCTGAAGGCAAAAAGTCAATGCATTTTAAAACCTGATACTATTTCTGTGGGAGGTTCTCTAACTGATATAGACCATGTGAGCTACATGGAATCCGATTTATATGCCCTATCGAAAGGACCCAATATACCTTGCCAGGGTATAGAGGCATGACTGTGGCATGATCACTAAATCTGATGCCCAACTGGTGGGACTTAGAATCTATGGGGGCACGTAGTTCTGGGACTAAGGGTACTCTCACCCTGTCCAAGGGTACTCTCACCCTGTCCAACTCGGTGGTAATACTACTCCCAAAAAAATCATATATGTATAGCTCATAATACTGTGACATATCTGATGCCAAAACTGTTCATAATTTAGGTAGACATATCTGGATGCCAAACCTTTCGTAATAACATAGGGACATATCTAATATCAATTCTGTTTATGAAGTATAGAGACATATCTGATGTCATGCAAATTCATGTCATGAGTCTGTAAAGCTGTGCATGTTCATAATTCAAGATACCCTTTTCTTTCTAAAATCATGACTTGAAGAATTATGCATCCAATTTTATAAATCATGAGACCATGTTATCTAAACAAATAAATTTATACTTGAAATCATGCAATTCAATGGAATCATGCTAAAAATCAACCTTAATGCATGGGCTTTTGAAACCAATTAAGGAATCTTAATCAAATCATAAATAAACCATAAGAAACCATGAATTGATGCATATAATCTGATTTCATAACTTTTCCCCAATTTAGATCAAAACCCTAATTTCACAAGTTTATAATTCAAATAAGAATTAGGGGTTTTGGGTACAAGGGTGAAAGGAACCCATTATTGAATACCCATATACCTTTTCTGAAGCTAACCCACTTGAAATTGAAAAGACTAGGAGACCTGAACTTGGAGCTTGAGACCTTGACCTTGAGAGTTCTTTCCCTTTTTGGGAGGCGAATGAGAAGGGACTTAGGCTAATAAGGGTGAAAACCCTTCTTGAAATGCCCAAAATGACCTCACTTAGGAGTTAAGAGGGTGGGTAATGACTAAAATACCCCTGTGACTTAAATAAGAAACTACAAGAAAAGGGCTGCCTCACGAGCTACCCGATGGGTGTCGTGCCCACGACGGCCCATAGACCAAGGCGTCATTCAAACTTGCCTGAGGAGTGGTTGCTAGAGGGTCCCGATGGCTGAATACCATAGGCCATTGTAGTGGCGACGCCTGTCGCGTATCCCGTCGGTCAAGCTTAGCTGGGATGGGAGGGGTTCTGGAGGTTTTTGATGGTGGGTTCCTATAGGCTGTCATATCTACGACACCCATCGTGACCACCATCGGCTGGGGAGGAACTTGGTTTGACCCACTAGGCATGCCCCACGGCACAAGCCATGGCCCGTCACAGCTACGCTGCCAGTGGTGGTCAGCCAGTGAAAAAACTTGCTAGGTTTTGAGTTTTGCTTGGCCGGTTTAAGTATCGGGGTGTTACAACAATCTCATGACACCATTCATAGGTGAGACTTTTAAGAGAACCCAATCATCAACTTTAAACTCTAAATCTCTTTGCCTTACATTTGAGTAGGATTTTTGGAAGCTCTGTGCATTCCTCAACCTTTCCTAAATAGATTTAACCTTCTTCATAGATTGGTAAAATAGGCCTGGCCCTATCAGTTCTACCAGTTCATTGACATTCATCATAATGAAGGGACACTTCATCACAATGAGCTCTCATGATAAGCTGATCCTCATCACAATGACTCATCACGATGAAAAACCATCTGTTGGAATGAGGAATCAGGTAGAATACCTACACTTAGTATGTTTTTCTGAGTTAATTCCTCACAAATTCAACTTTATTTTAGAGCTCTAAGAAGTGATTCTTCTGAGAAAACTAGGGCATTCTTCATCTCTTCAGGTAAGTAATCTATAAAACTCCTTCGTTATTGATTATTAATCTTCATAAGACCTTTGGGTGAAAGATTAATGGTGGAATTCTTGAACTTGAGCCCTCGAAACATGAACTTAGGGAAGAACCTTATGGGTAGGTGTAACTTCACCTAGAATTGATCCTAGGATGTATATTATTGACTCTTAGCATGAAATTGATTGCTTTTAACATGAATAAGGCTAATGAGGAACCTTGGGTTCCATAAAGGTAAAACCTTTAGGCATAAAATGGCAAAAGGGGGTGAATTTGGTTAGAACACCCCTTGGGTATTAATTTTATGAATGCTATAAGCATAATTATTGATTAATTAACCCTTGGGGAATGCTAAAAACTTTTTTTAAGGGTAAAATTAATGGGTTAAATTCCCAAGGACTGAAATAAAGAATAAATGCTAATTACTCTTATATAATTATTGTTTATAGACCTTGAGCATTCTGAAGAGTGAAGGAAAGGCGAGGTACTTGTGAGTTAGCTTATGAGTGGTATTTATTTACTCGAGGTAGGTTATGATTTAAATTGGATTTGGGACTCATTTTATTACATGATATATGGTGAAACTATGTAACTTATGATTGGTATTCAGGCATGATTGAACTATGTATGTTTTCTTGTTATTTTTGAATGAATAGGCTAGATGAACATGAAGTGATAAGTGAGTTGAAATGACTAAGTGTAATTGTGCCTTGGGCACACTGTATATTCATAAGGAATAGGTCTGAGAGATTTGTTATTTAGATACTGATGTTGATACCATTATTATGGATTGGATACTACACCAGTATGGTACATGGACACATAGAGTCCCCTATAGGTCATGGCTAATTGGGCAGAAATAACTCCCTTTAGAATGTGTGTACACTCGTTTGCGTAGCATTGCATCATTGTATGTTTGTTCATAATGAGTCGATGTTATGAGCTAAATGAGATTAAAGAGACTACATATATTAATGAAAGATTAATGGGTAGAAGTTCAATATAAGATAACTTAAGAGTGAATCCCTATATTTTGTGATGGTATTGAGTGAATTCTATGAACTTGATATTGTTGTTGAACTGAATTTGAGATGATTATCTGTTGATTGATTTAAGTGCTAAGTATTAAGGTACCTTTTACTTGTTATATGGTTTTACTATATTCATGTTTTAGTTTGAGTCAAACTATGATACCTACTAGTACATAATATTTTGTACTGATACTACCCTGTGCTCTTCTTTTGTTTAGTGCAGACCATGTTCCAGAGGCTAAGACACGACCTAGGCTAGAGTATAAGAGTTGATTTCAGATCACGACCTAGGCTAGAGTAGAAGAGTTGATTTCAGATCTAAGGGTGAGCACTACTTCCAGGCTGCCATGGATCCTCTGCGAGTTATTTTCCTTCTTCCAGACAATGGAACTCTTATTATTTTACTACTTTTAGTACCTTTTAGATATATTAGACTATGTTTTGATTTAGAGTTCTTGTATAATGACTTTCAGTTCTTAGGTTATGTTAAAATATTTTTGTATTTTATTATTCATTATATTAGAGTTGATTTCTTTATGACTTAAGTAAATGACTGATTTGCTTTATCTATTCTAAGATTAGTTAAGTTAAAGGTTTGGGTTTTGGGTTAATTGGTTCTCCTACAGGAGGGTTAGTATGGGTACCACTCATGGTCCAGTTGGGTCATGAGAAAGTTGGTATCAGAGTCTTGGGTTCATTGATCTTGTCATAGAAGAACATGTCTAGTAAAGTATTGTAGAATGGTATGGAGATGTATGTACTTTTATGTAGGGGGAAATAGGACTTAAGGAAACCTTAACTTCTTTCATTCCTCATGCTATTACTGGATTCCAATTGCTATTTGGCGATCCAAATTGGTATCTAACTCTTTCACTTTTGCATATAGTGAGAACACATGCATCCGAGGCTAGAGCAGCAGTGACTAAGCCAGTCATCAAGGCTATAGTTCATGGCAGAGGCAGAGTGAGAGGCAGAGCTAGAGGAAGGAGAAGAGATTCATCCACTAGGGGGTGGAGCGCGAGTCACTACTCAAGCTCGAGAAAGGTCAGCATCTACTCCTTAATAGGAACAACTTCTTGAGGTTATGGTAGAAGAAGAGGTTCAAATTGAGCATGATAAGGTGGCACTAGTCCAAGAGATAGGGGCAGTACCAGCTCAGGGAGGTGTAGCACAGGTCCCTATGTCATCTGATGAGATCGAGCAAGTCTTGAGTTTCCTTTGTGAGTTGGCAGGGAATGGGGATACTCTTGCAATACCTATAGTGAACCATTTCGTAGCTCAGTATAATGCAATTGTGGCTTCTTGAATGGATGCTACTTCTGATACAAGTATATTTCTGCAACCGATAACAGGCCCAATAATGACTGGTTGTGAGCATAATCTATTTTTACAAGTTTGTAGAGATGAAGTCTCTAGTATTTCATGGGTTAGAGACTAAGGTTGCTTATGAGTTTATTATTTACTTTATTGAGTAGCTATACAGGATGGTGTTATCAAGTGGTATGGGGTTGAGTTTGTTTCATTTTTATAACAAGGGGATGCCAAAATATAGTGGAGAGCTTATGTGGAATGTAGGCCAACTAAGGCACTTCCTATAACTTGAAGCCAGTTTTACCAAGTATTTCTTGAGAAATATGTTCTGTGGACTTTGAGGGATGGAAACAGAGACAAATTTGAAATTAAGAAGGGAACTTATTTTGTAGCAGCTTATAAGGAACGCTTTCATGCCTTGGCTCATTACTCTTCACAGTTAATCTGTACAAAAGTAGAATGGATCCACCATTTTTTAAAAGGTTTGAACATATGACTACAAATTTTAGCCTTACAGATAGCATCTTCTGGCAGGTCCTTTCAGGAGGTGGTTGAGTTTGTTAAGAATGTTAAAAGGGTGAAGCTAGAGAGTCAAGCAAGGACAACTTTGAAGAAGCCTAGTCTTAGGGAAGTTTTAGTGGACAGTTTTTTAAAAGTTATGGTCCGCGGGGATATCCTGTACACCCCATTTAGTTTGTGGTGCAAGTTTCTACTAAAGGTCCATCAGGGGCCAGCCAACCTTTATCAGATTTTTGTGGGTATCTTACTTTGGTAGCTCCATCATAGCGAGCTACTTTTGACCATGCATGTTTTAAGTACGATGAGGTTGGTCACTTGAGGAGGAATTGTCCTCGGCTTTGACAAGTAGTTCACCAGCAGGCTCTTAGAGTTCCGACTCTAGTTGGTAGAGGTAATGGTTATGACATATATCATCTGTAGGGCGGTGAGGTAGCCACACATTTGGTAGGGTAGAGCTTAGACCAACTTGGGTGGTGCTAATGGTAGATGAGGTAATCAACCTAACAGAAGTAGTGCACAGGCAGGTGGTAAGAACCACCTTTATGCGTTCCTGAGTAGATCAGAGGTGGAGGCATCATACATGGTGATCACAAGTAATATTCTTGTCTGTGACCATATGGCTTCTATTTTATTTGAACCTGGTTCTACTTTTCGTATGTGTTTGCTGGATTTGCTGAGAGTTTTGATATGATATGTGAATTCCTTAACTTTTCTATTAATGTATCCACTCTAGTGGGGGATTTTATGGTTGTGGATAGGGTCTTCCGTGCTTTCCCTATTATATTTGTGGAGAGAAAGACCTTAACAGATTTAGTGATTCTCGACATGGTGGATTTTGTGCATCTTGGGGATGCGTTAGTTATCTCTGCACCATGCTATTTTGGACTGTCATGCTAAGACATTGACTGTGGATATGCCTGGGTTGGATAGACTAGAGTGGGAGGGTAATTATAATCTTGATCCTATGAAGTTTATGTCTTTCCTTCGTGCTCAGAGTCTAATAGGAAGGGGGTGTTTGGTTTTCCAAGATCATCTTTGGGACACTAGTTTAGAGGTCCCCACTATTGAGTCAGTTCCAGTGGTGTGTGAGTTTCTAGAGGTATTTCCTACAGCTTTTCCTGGCATGCCACCCAATTGAGACATTGAATTTTTTTATTGAATTAGAGATGAATACACCTCCTATCTCTATTCCTCCTTATAGGATGGCACAAGCTGAGTTGAGGGCTTAAGGCTCAGTTACATCAGTAACTAAGTAAAAGATTCATTCATTTGAGTGCCTCCCCTTGGGGTGCTCCAGTTTTGTTTGTTAAAAAGAAAGATAGTAGTTTACGTATGTGCATAGACTACTGATAACTGAATAAGGTTACTATCTATAACCAGTATCCTCTTTCTCGCATAGATGATCTATTTGACCAGTTACAGGGGGCTTCAGTATTCTTTAAGATTGATTTAAGGTCTGGTTACCATCAGTTGAAAATCCAGGCACTACAAGTTTCTTTTGATGTCCTTCGGACTAAGTAATGCCCCGACTGCTTTTATGGGCTTGATGAATGGGATATTTGAGCCATATCTGGACTCATTTATTATTGTATTCATTGATGACATTCTAGTGTAAGAGTGATGAGGAACATGAAAATCAGCTTAAAATTATGTTGGGATTGTTAAAAGAAAACGAACTATAGGCAAAGTTTTCCAATTGTGAATTCTGGATATCTTCTGTATCCTTCTTGAGGAATGTAGTTTTGAAATAAGGGGTGATGGTAGACCCACAAAAAATAGACGTAATTAAGAACTGGGATAGACCCACTTTGATGACCGAGATTCGTAGCTTTGTGGGATTGGCTAGTTACTACCGCAGGTTCATTAAAGATTATGCATCCATTGCTACTCATTTGACTTGCCTAACTCAGAAGGAGGTACCATTTGTTTGGTCAGACAAATATGAGGAGAGCTTCAAAAAGCTCAAGACTTTGTTGACTATAACTCCTATTCTTGCCTTGCTGGTTAAAGACAAGGATTTTATTATGTATTGTGATGCCTCACGATCTGGTTTAGGTGTTGTATTGATAAAGGAACAAAATGTCATTGCTTATGCTTCAAGTCAAATCAAGGTGCATGAGAAGAATTATCCTACTCATGATATAGAGTTGGCTGATGTGGTGTTTTCTCTCCAAATTTGGAGGCACTATTTGTATGGGGTCAATTGTGAAGTGTTCACAGACTACCATAGCTTGTAGCAAGTCTTCACCAGAAAGACTTGAACTTGAGGTAGCAGAGGTGGATATAGTTACTCAAGGATTATGACATCACTATCTTGTACCATCCGGATAAGGCTAATGTGGTAGCTGATGCACTGAGAAAAAAGACTAAGAGTATGGGTAGCTTGGCCTACTTGAACGCTTCTAGACGTCCATTGGCTAGAGATATTCAGGCTCTGGCTAAAATCTTCATAAGGTTGGAAGTGCCTGAGTAGGGTGGCTTATTGACATGTGTTGAGTCAAGGTCTTCTTTTCTTGATCCGATCAAGGGTAACCAGTTTGATGATGTGAAATTGAGCAAGATTCATGAAAAGGTGTTGCAGGGTGAGGCCATGTAACACCCCAAAATTTGATCTAGCTTTCAAACTTAAAAAATTTGAAATTTGGAACTTTTCAGGAATTACAGATCCAAACTATGGATCGTGGTTGAACCACGGGCCATAGAATAGAGTCATGGTTTGCCTTCTGCAGGATTAGCCTTTGGTCTGAGTACCACGAGTGGATTCTACGAACCTGTATGTAACTCCCCAAAAATCCTAAGCTAATATCCAAACCTTTTCCATGAGTGTAATGATCATTTTCCTAGTGTGGTGAGTGCTTTGGATACGAATCATGTTCATAAGAAACTCCTATAATCAAGTTAAGTTGCAAGCACCTCACCCAAGTAAGTTTTCATGTAAGACTAAATTAGGGTCAACTTCAATTGATCATTAGTCCTTAAATATAAAGATTTAGGTGGCCTAGTACACACCAAATTAAATATTTTTGAGTCTTCTTTCCAACGCTACCAACTGCGCATTAATCTGAGTCCGGAGAAAAGAGTTATGGGCAATTTACTGTAGCACTATCAGTGACTACGGACAGGGATGACGAACCGTGGATCTGAACCACGGTCCGTACTGTGACTCGTGATTTCTGACCTGAACCTTAAAATTTTCATCTTCAAAACCACTGGTTGGTTCACAACCCGTAGACCAAAACCACAGTCAGTATAGTGACCCGTGGTTTGTCAAAATTCAACTTTTCTACCCAGTTTCCATGAATGACATGATGGGTAGTCATTTTGAACAATGGTTCATTCTGTATCCCGTGGAATCACCTTCAGAGAGGTACCAAGTCCTCTAAATTCTATGATTGGGTTGATGACTCATCAACCTATTCCACGACTCGTTCTTCCACTCGTAATCCCTGAGGATCAGAGGATCCTCATATCCTAAAGTCGGGACCACGAGTCACAGGATGGTCTGTCGTCCTGAACCACGGACCATAGAGTGACTCATGGTGCTGAGTTTTAGTAGACCCCTAGAAGTGGCATTTTTCAACCATAGATCAGTTGATGGCTCGTACTTTAGGATGATGGCCCGTGGACTGACTCGTGGTCTCTGAAGCTAACTTTTTCCAGCTTTTTCCAAGTTTAAGTCCAGGGATATTTTTGTAATTTTTCACCATTTTAACTCCTATACTAAGTCATTTTAAGCCTATTTAGGAGGGTTTTTATTCCCACTTGGCCTGAGTTCTCTCCCATTCTTTCAATCAACTTCCAAAGGAAGAAAATAAGTTCCATCTTCTCAAGCTTCAAGTTAGGGTTTCAAGCTCCAAGTTTAAGCCTCCTCTTCTTTTCAATTTCAAGGGGGTTAGCTTCAATCAAGATATGTGGGTATTTAACAATGGGTTCCTTTCACCCTTGTTCCCAATACCCCAAATCTGTATTTTGATTTCATGAACTTTCAAATTCGGGTTCTTACCCAATTCTTATGGGGTTTGCTATAAATTGCCTTCTCATGATTTTATTATGAAATTACTACTAAATTGCATGATTTTGCATGGGTTTTTACATATGAACTCCTATTTTGAATTGAAGGCTAATTATGGTAAATCCTACATGCATGGTTTGATTTAAGAAAACTGGGAAATTGAAACATGGATTCTATTGAATTTTTCAAGCAAGTGCATGCCTAGTCCTATGTTCTATGAAAATCTATGTTATTATGAAATTGAACTACTACCATGAAAATTTCTAAGTTATGAAATATTATGCAAGACAAGACACCCGATGGACCATCAATGCTCATGAATCATTTTCTAAAACCAAGGTTCGTGAGTAGTATGAAGATCCGGGGTATGAACATGCTTATGAACAAGTTTTGACATCTAGATATGTCACATATATGTGAGCCTCATGCTATATACATATATATATATATATATATATATATATATATGTTTTGAGAATAGTATTTAGTACCGAGTTAGACCAGGTGAGAGTACCCTTAGTCCCAGAACTACGTGCCACCGTAGGTGCCCTTTGTGGCTTATGACAGGATCCTGGTATGACATGGTTCTAACTTTGGTTGCTTAGGACAACCTTTTTTAGTGTGGTTGCATGACACTGGATTCTATGTAGCTCAGCATGGCTTAATGTCGGTTAAGAGAAACTCCCACATATTTATTTTCAAGCTAATAAGTTATATTATACTCTACTTTTAATCCTGACTTTATTTCACGTGTTATGCCTTATATCTTGCTATTTTCTTATGCTGTCTCTCTACATACATGGACTTATTTCAAGCATGTCTTAAGTATGTTTTTATCATGATTAGGCATATCTCACATACTCAGTACATTCCATAGTACTGACCGCATACTTCTTTGTGCTGCATCCTATTATAATGTAGATTTTTTAGCTCGCTCCCCAGTCTGTTGCTAGTAGATCAGCAGCACATCCAGTCAGCTTGGTGAGTCCTCCTCCTTCGAGGACTTGGAGTTTAGTTTTATTTCAGTATTTAGATTATGTATTCAGTATTTCAGTAGTTAGAGTTAGCTGGGGGATTGTCCCAGCAACTCGCTAGTAGTAGAGGCTTTCATACATAGAGTCAGACATTCAGCTGTATTCAGATTTTCATCCTTAGAGTTTTACTTATATAAATAGGTTGAGTTTCTCATTACTTCAGTTAAGCTTCCGTTATTATGTTTTGTTCAGTTTTTAAGTCTTGCTAATGCCAGAGGGTTATCTTGAGATCACTTGTGATCTTGGGTCCTGTGTTACGTCCAGGGGGCAGGTTCGGGGCGTGACAAACTTGGTATCAGAGCATATGGTTCAAGATTCCTAGGGTGTCTGAAAGCCACATCAAGTAGAGTCTCTTTCATGGGTGTGAAGTGTGCCACATGTATGAGAGAGAGGCTACAAGGTGTTTTAGGAAAAACTTCACTTCTTCATGTTCACTATCGTGCGATAGTTTTTGACTCTACTTACCCTTACAATACATTCCTTATGCATTTAGATAATGTCTCCGCAAAGAAACCCCATGAGGAATGCTAATCCAACCACTCTAGGTCATGAGGTTACGAATGCAGAATTTCGTGAAGCCATCTGTATATTGGCTCAAGCCATGACAACTCAGTTGAATGAGAAAGAGAAACTAAAGAAGAGGAAAAGGAAGAACAAGAAGACCAGAACATGGAACCAATCGTCTTCTCAGCAGAGGTCATCCGGACCAACCCCATCTTCAGTTAGCACACCTGCCCTCGATTCTCAGTCTTGTCACTATATGGCTCCGAAGACCTTGAGGTACCCTTGTTATAGTAGATGCGGTAAGTTTCATCTAGGTAAGTGCCTTGATGGCAAATGAGGATGTTTTGGGTGTATTCAGTTAGGTCAAAGGATCAGGGATTGTCCCTCAGCTAAGTAGAACAACTGTGGTGATAAGCTGTAAAACCGATTCCCTTCATTGCCTAACCAGCTGGGTCAGAGTATTCCTCCAGAAGTTGAACCATGTATGATGTGCCGGGATTTGACAACACTTTCAACGCTTAAAACAAAGGATTTTTGCAAGTTCTTAAGTACTTTTTGTTGGATTTAATATCATTTGTTAGTTATGCAGGGAAAAAGTATGAAATAGATGGGAAGACTAAAAAGTTGCAGTTTTCTGGGCAAAAGACAAGCCACCACGGGCGTTACACTCATGATGGCCCATGGGGAAAACAGTTGGAATAGGGCAGCAAGAGGGGCTAAGGCATTTGAGCCTGACGGGCCCCACGACGCCCATGGTAGACACGATGGGACATTGCAAAGCCCGTTAAAACCATCCAGAGGAACATGTAAGAATCAAGGAAGGGCGACGGGCATCCTCGATGCACGTGACAATCATGACGCCCCATCAAAGTTGCCTGTGGAAACCAGGCAGGAGAGCTGGAAAGGAGCCAAGTACAAGTGATGAGATGGCAGATGGGCACCGCAGTCTCGATAGACCATCACCTCTGCCCGTGAAAGCTTGGCAGAGGCCTGGAAATAAGGAGTTAAATGATGGCCGAAGGGCATCGCTTTCTCGATGTCCCGTCACTCACGCCTGTGAGATAGTGGCAGAGATGCAAGTGAAGAATTAAAGATTGGACGATGGGCACTCACGATGCCCGTCGTAACCACGACGGCCCGTGAGGCATCCTGTCGGCACTGCCACATCCAACTTCTCCTAGTTTTGTTAGGATTTGGTTTCTTTGTCTATAAATACTTCCCCTTAGGTTTTATTTTTGGTTGTTACATATTGTTTTGAAGAGTTACTACATTTTTTATTTTGGTGTTGACTTTAAACACAAGTTCTTGATTTGTTGAAGTGTTCTTGATATTTTCTTCAAGATTCCAAATTTCTTTGCACTAATTTGTAAGTGTCTATTGATGATTGCACAAACAACCATTAGGTGTCAACTTATGAATATGAGTAGCTAAATCCACAACTAGGGTTTTGGGAACCATGAAGGATTAACAAAGTAGGCAAAGTACTTAGAAATTCTAGGGCGATATTTATGCATGTAGTGTTCTTACCTTCGTAATGATTGCTTTCTAGCGGTGTACAATGTTAGAACTTGCCTTATCCTTACTTGCCGGACTAAGGAGGTAACAGATGGGAAAAGGGTTGTTCAACGATGGAGATTTGAGGCTACCAACCCTCATCTAATAGCTTGACCTTGTCTGGGAATAGCTAATCTGGGATCCAGGGTAAGGGTTAGTAGAGCATACACCCGCTTCCGGACCAAGGCGTGTGGTGAAATTCGTCTAGCTGCCGGACCAAGGAGTTAGATGAACCCAACTTACCAATTCTACATGCTAAGTATCAAACTAGTTTACCAAGTACAAAAGCCCTACTAAGTTATGATCTCATGGGGAACACGACCCTAGTCACTCCTACTATTGATAATAACTGTTGAAATTGACATCTGTTACGTGTTTGCATTCTAGTTACTAGTACTACTTGTTACTTTAAAAAAAACCCTTTTGAGGGAAATAAACAACTAAGAGCACGAGTAAACATTAATCGACCATAGTCCTACCATATTCTCTGTGGGATCAACCCCAACCTTTGTTGGGTTCTATATTTGATCAGCGACCGCTTACGCTTCTAAAAAGAGGTGTAATTTGGGCGTATTAAATTTTGGCACCGTTGCCGGGGAATACGATTTAGGATTAAGAGAGATTGTGTTTATTTCACTATTAGTCCTTATTTCCTGATTTTACTTTTTCTGTTGTTTTTGTTTTGATCTACAGGTTGCACACTTGTGCATGCCTAGTACAAGGAGTCAACGTAAACCCTTGATCCCATACGATCCTGAGCTCTCCAAAACCTTAAGAAACATGGCTAAAGAGAGAGAGCATGAGACACAGGAGCAGATCACAGCCTGGTTGTTGGTCGAGGATAAGCAACAAAAAAAGGAAGGAGAACATGCTCTTGCTGCTGAAGATGCTGCACTTGCAGCAGACCTCGCAGCTCGAAATGTAGCGGCTGAGCAAGCAAGGCAGGGTCGATAACAAGCTATTCGTCAAGCTGCACTAAAGGCCCAAGCAGCAGCAGATGGGGTAGCTCACCAGAAGTTTCCTAGAGGACCAGTCGCGCCATGAAAGAATAGGGGTCGATAGATGCAGCAACCCAGGCAAGCCCCTCGCTACTATGATTATGATGATTATGATGATTATAACGAGGAAGAGGAATTGGGCATTGCTAGACCCATAGTGTTGCCACCACTGACTGAGGGGGCGAAATTTGACATCACTAGCACCATGATCCAGTTTATGAATAATAAAGGTCTGTATGCTGGAAAACCTACAAAAGATGCAAATCGTCATGTGCAGAATTTTACTCAGATTTGTAAGGAGTATAGTATGCCAGGAGTTGGAAAGATGCTATTAGACTGAGGTTGTTTCCATTCTCATTGACCGACGAGGCAACTGTTTGGCTCTCAGAACTTCCCGACAATTCCATATACACATGGCACGAGTTAAAAACCTAGTTTTTAGAGCGATTCTTCCCTCCATCAAGGATGTTACAATTGAAACAGGAGATCTATAATTTCAAGAAGCTACCTGGGAGGCGTTATATGAGGCTTGGCTGAGGTTCAAGAAGAAATTAAAGCAAGTTCCGAGACATGGAATCCCTTCAAGGCATCTGATGGATTGTTTTTACAAAGCACTGAACGCCAACACCAATGCAGTAGCTGACACTGTAACTGGTAGGGCATTGATGGAAAACTCGTATGATGAAGTTTCAGAGATGCTTGATCGTGTTACAAAGACCAACATAGCATGCACACCATAGAATCAGAGACCCCAACAAATACATACGCAGTTGGTAAGTCCTTGTATTTGAATGAATTGCAAGACATTAAACAGGAAGTTGTTGAGCTGAACACGACAGTTGGGTTGCTTGCAAAGAAATTCTTGGTAGAGGGAATAGAGAAGGTAAAAGCCATTGGTTCGGAAGGTAAAGCACCTAGGCCAGACGGTTACTCATCCAAAGAAGAGGTTAGTTATTTGAATGATCAAGGGGTAGGTTTCCGGGCCACTAGCCAAGGAAATCAAGGTCAGAGCAGAGATAAAGATAATTACTACAATTGGTCTGGTTACACAGATGGTGACTGGCAGAAAAAGGATTGGTATAAGAACTATAGAAGTGGTCTTTATGTCCTGCCTGCGAATCGCGAAGAGCGGGCTAGACAACCTACCATGAGGGAGATGCTCAACAAGGTGTTTTAAAAGGTTGAATCCACAGATGCAAGCATGAAGGAGATAAAATCAGACCTTTCAAAGATCAGTCAGAGAGTGGATTCCCATGCTGTCTCCATAAAATATCTTGAGACGCAGATGCACCAAATTTCCCCTAGCATGAATCCACGTCAAAAGGGTACTCTCCCTAGTGATACCATTCAGAACCCGAAGAACGATCGACAGGTTATGGCAGTGACTACTCAAAGTAGAAAGCAGACCATTGATCCTCCCACACCTAAAATTGTTGATGAGCCCACCAAATTTGAAAAGTGTGATGCTGAAACTCCTGTCGAGTCTGAAGGAATAGATGGTGAGGCAGAGCAAATTGAGAGACAGTCTTATGAGTTGAAAGCAAAGAGCAAGGAGGTTTCACCAGTCCTGAAACCCATATCATTGCCTCCTCTTCCTTATCCCCAGAGATTGAAGAAAAAGGTTGAGGACAGAAAATTTCACAAGTTCATCTCTATGTTGAAACAACTCTAAGTAAATATTCCTTTGGTTGAAGCATTGGAGCATATGCTTGGATATGCTAAATTCATGAAGGATTTGGTTACTAGGAAGTGTGTGGTTGGCTTTGAGCCAACCAATAATTTGCACCACTGTGGTGAGATAGCTATCCGTTCAATGGTTCAGAAAAAGGAAGATCATGAGGCCATCATAATTCCCTACACGATTGGAGCTTTCTACTTTTCCAAAGCTTTGTGTGATCTGGGTGCTAGTATAAATCTTATACAACTAGCAGTATATAATCAGTTGGGCTTAAGAGCCCCCACTCCGACTACAATGTGGCTCCTCATGGAAGATCGCACGGTGAAGAGGCCTGTGCGAATTCTCTATGATGTATTGGTGAAGGTTGACACTTTTATCTTTCATGCAGACTTTGTGATTCTAGATTTTGAGGTTGACTTTAAGGTGCCCATAATATTGGGGTGACCATTCCTGTCCACTGGATGCTCTTTGGTTGATTTAGAAACTAGGCAGATGAAATTCAGGCTGAATGATGAGGAGGTTACTTTCAACGTCTGTAAATCTATGAAGCACTACGATGACATGTGAGTGGTGTCAGTTATTGATGTTATCGATGAGGATCAGCTTATCGTACCAATTGAGGAGAGACTTGATGTCGAATCCCTTGCAGTTGTGATTATGAACTTTAATGGGGAAGATATCGAGGAGTATGATGAAATGGTAGCAGCACTCATAGGTTTGGGGTCTTACAACTATGCTCCAAAGAAGCTTGACTTGGACTTGAAAAATAGACAGACACCACCTGCTTGACCATCTATTGAGGAGCCTCCAGTCTTGGAGCTCAAAGCACTTCCAGCTCATCTTTGGTACGTATTCTTAGTATCTAATGAGACTTTGCAAGTAATCATTGCTGAAAATCTAGGTGAAAGGCAAGTTGAAGCTCTGGTTTCTGTCTCGAGGAAGTTTAAGAGAGCCATTGGTTAGACCATCGCAGATATCATAGGGATTCTGCCTGGAATCTGCACATAAAAAATTCAGCTCGAGCCTGATTGTATTCCATCTATTGAGCACCAGCGTAGGTTGAATCAGCCCATGCAAGAAGTCGTCAAGAAGGAGATCATTAAGTGGCTGGATGCAGGTGTAGTTTATCTGATTTCCGACAGCAAGTGGGTGAGCCTGGTTCAATGTGTGCTAAAGAAGGGTGGGATTATTGTAGTCCCAAATGCAAAGAACTAGTTGATTCTGATGAGGCCAGTCACAGGCTGGCACATATATATGGATTATAGGAAGCTGAATGCTTGGACTGAGAAGAATAATTTTTTGATGGCGTTCATGGATCAGATGTTAGACCATCTTGCTGGTAGATGATGGTATTGTTTTCTTGATGGTTATTCGAGATACAATTAGATCTCGATTGCTTCTGAAGACCAAGAGAAAACCACTTTCACCTGTCCATATGGGATGTTTGCTTTCAAAAGGATGTCATTTGGTTTGTGCAGTATGCCGGCTACATTTTAGCATTGTATGATGTCCATTTTTTCAGACATGGTGGAGGACGCTATTGAGGTGTTTATGGATGAATTTTCGGTGGTAGGTGACTCTTTTGAAGAATTTCTAGATCATTTGAGTTATGTACTGAAATGATGTGAAGAGTGCAACCTAGTGCTGAATTGGGAAAAGTGTCACTTCATGGTGAAAGAAGGCATAGTGCTGGGTTACCGGATTTCTAAGAAGGGTATAGAAGTTGATATAGCAAAGATAGAGGTGATTGATAAATTGCCTCCACCAGTTTCTGTGAAGGGAATTCGGAGCTTCTTGGGGTATGCTGGTTTTTATAGGAGGTTTATCAAGGACTTCTCCAAAATTGCTAATCCATTGTGCAAGCTGTTGGAGAAAGAGGTAAAGTTTATGTTTGATGATGCATGTCTGAAGGCATTCAAGTGCCTTAAATAAAAGTTGGTCTCAGCTCCTATCATTATTTCTCCTGATTGGTCCCAAACTTTTGAGGTTATGTGTGATGCTAGTGGAGTGGCACTAGGAGAAGTCCTAGGTCAAAGACACGAAAAGATCCTCCATCCGATATACTATGCTAGCAAAGCACTCAACCTGGCTCAGAAGAATTATACTGTAACTGAACATGAGTTGCTTTCTGTGGTCTTTGCATTTGAAAAATTCAGATCTTATTTGCTTGGCACCAAGGTGGTGGTGCACACTGACCATGCAACTGTTTGTTATCTCATGGCAAAGAAGGATGCAAAACCAAGGCTGATTAGATGGGTGTTGCTGCTGTAAGAGTTTTATTTTAAGGTCAAGAACTGAAAGGGTACAGAGAATCAAGTAGCAGACCATTTGTCTAGGCTGGAAGAGGAGGCAATGCTAAAGCTGAATGATGAGCAGGAGATAGATGACTGGTTTCCTGATGAACAAGTGTTAGCTGCTTCTCAAGATTTGATCCCATGGTTTGCTGACATCGCCAACTATTTGGCAAGTGATTTGGTGCCTGATGATATGTCTGTCCACCAAAGAAGAAAGTTCATGTCGGACGTAAAGAAATACTTCTGGGAAGAGCCATTCTTGTTCCGTGTGTGTGCTGACACGATGATCCATATATGTGTGCCTGAATTTGAGATGATGGAGATACTAGAAGCGTGCCATTCGTCCCCTGTTGGAGGTCATCATAGTAGTATTCGGACTGTGCACAAGATTTTGTAATGTGGCTACTATTGGCTGACTATTCACAAAGACGCCCATGAATTTGCTAAGGCTTGCAGCAGATGTCAAAAGGAAGGAGGCAATAGCTTTCTCTTAATTCCATCCTTGTGATTGAGCTGTTTGATGTTTGGGGTATTGACTTCATGGGTCCGTTCGTGCTGTCCAATAGGAACCGGTATATATTGGTGGCTATGGACTATGTATCTAAGTGGGTGGAAGCAGTTGCACTTCCCAGTAATGAAGGTAAATATGTCACAGCGTTCTTGAAAAAGAACATCTTCTCCAGGTTTGGCACGCCAAAAGAAATTATTAGCAATGGAGGCTCTCACTTTTGTAACAAGCTGTTTCGATCTTTGCTTGAGAAGTATGGAGTTAAACACACAGTTGCAACCCCTTATCATCCTCAGACGAGTGGGCAAGTGAAGGTTTCCAACAGAGAGATAAAGTCAATCCTATCCAAGACTATAAGCTCCAATAGAAAGGATTGGTCGTGGAAGTTAGATGATGCTTTGTGGGCATACCGGACTGTATTCAAGACCCCAATAGGTATATCACTATATAAGCTAGTGTTTGGTAAGGCGTGCCATCTTCCAGTTGAGTTAGAGCATAAGGCCATGTAGGCATTGAAGAAGTTGAACTTAAACTGGTCTAAAGCATCATCACAGCGGCTTGGGAAGTTGAATGAGTTGGATGAGTTCTGTCTAAATGCATATGAGAGTTCACCACTGTATAAAGAGAGGATGAAACTGTATCATGACTGGAAGATAGAAAAGAGAGATTTCCAGCCGGGTGATTTGGTCTTGCTCTTCAACTCTAAACTTCGCTTGTTTCCTGGCAAGCTGAAGTCCAAATGGATTGGACCTTTCAAGGTGGTACAAGTGTTTCCTCATGGGGATATTAAACTCAAAAACCATGAGGGAAAAAGGTTTAAGGAAAACGGGCAGCGGATTAAAGTTTATTATGACATAACAGAGGATCTCAAAATGATTGAATCATGGAGCCTTGATGAGTTCATCCCACCCATGGAGCTTGATGAAGTCTGAGTAATCAAGAAACCTACATCGTGCCACGATGTTAAATCAGGCGCTTCATGAGAGGCAACCTATGAACTAGTATTTTTTTTAATTTGTTTTTAGTCCTAGTGATTGTAAAGTGTTTTGGTGAAGTCTGAGTAACCAAAACACTTGCGTCATGCCGCGACGCTAAATCAAGCGCTACATGGGAGGCAACCCATGGACTAATGTGTGCTGGTTTTTGCAGAAAGAAGGGAGATAAAGATCAAGTGCTGAAACTGCAGAAAAAGGGATCCCACGGGCTCTTTTATGGGCCATTGTAGGTGCCACACCCGTGGGACTGGGGACATCCAGCCTGCAAAAAAAAATGCTAAGTATAGAGAATGAGGGCTCTGCCATATTTCAACGTCCCACATGACAGGCTATCATATCTTCGACGGGCGTGGGAATGGGCGTGAAGCCCCTCACAAGGGAAAGAAGATTTGCTAAGTATGGAAGACAGAGGCCCTGCCTCATTTCCACGTTTCACATGACGGGCCATCATGGCACCGACGGGCGTGAGAATGGGCATGGTTCAGCCTCCCAGGTAAGTACCCTACGACGGGCCATTGCTAGTCCGATGAGCATCACGTAGACCGTCGTCTGGGTCAGTCAAGGGAAGGTCAATAATTTTTAAATAACTTTCAACCCTGACCCGACCCGACCTGAAACCCTTTCCCTTACTCCCCCGTGTCTAAATATTCATTGACCTCATTCAATTGAGGTTAATTTTATTACAACATCCCTCTAATTCAAGCACATGATCATAAACTCTCCCCAAATCCTTGTTCCCACTCCCCACGATCACTCATCTCCCATCCCCATAAAACCCTCCACGAATTCGCTGGCAACTCAACACTAGGAAGTGTATTTCTAGAGTTTTATGGCAAACAAAGAAGTAAGTTTTTCCTTCTCTTAGCCTGTCAAACCCACATGATGTTTTGAATAACAAGGGCCATGGTTTTTGATGTTATGAATCCATTTACAAAGTATTAAGACACCTAACCCTAGTTGTGAGTAGATTGCATAGTGATTGGATATGTACATGAAAATGCATAGTTAGAAATTAGGGTTTTGTAGTGTGTGATAAAAAAGACTTGCATTGTTAGTACTTGTGTGTCGTGTAGATAATGAGAAATTGCTATGTGTGAAAGAGCAAAGAAACAGAGATTTTTTGTACTGATTAGATTCCACGGGCTAGCAGATGGGACGTCTGAGGCACGACGGGCATCAGTCAGGGCGTGGAACTGACCCAAAAACTTGAAAAGGTTTCTGGCCAGTTCTGACGCCCAACCCGATGGGACATTGGACATCTCACGTCTGTGGCAGGAGCCCGTGGGAGGATAGCTGTCCTTAAAAACCTCACTTCCTACCCCGACGCCCAGTACCACGGGACGTTGGACCTCTCACGCCCGTGGCACAAGGTCGTAGGAGGATGAATTTCCCTGTAAACTCCACTAGTCTATTCTGACACCCTGTCTCATGGGACATCGGCCCTCCCACGCTCGTAGGAGGTTGATTTTTCTGAAATTTTTTCTAAGTATGGAACTGTCAATTGCTTTGTGATTTTGATCTCGGTTGCTAACATAGGTTTCACATAGGTAGTAAAATGGCACCAACGACACCACTACAATGAGGTGCGGAAAGCTAAGAATGCCTCTAACCCATCTCTGCTAAAGGATCAACCCACCGATTTCGAAGTCGAAAAGAGTGACTCAAACAACACCCCCATTGTCCAGAACACCAGGAGGAAGCTGGTTATGTCTCCCTCCCAGTCTGAAGAGGAGGGGGGCAATGCATCTACTGAAAATCAAGGATCATCTTTTGTCTCATCTAAGACTAGTGCAGAGAGCGACCATGCCAATACCGATAAAGAATTGGCCACTCAAGTCTCAAGTGGAACAACAAATGAGTCAGGAGATGAGGATGGTTAAGGATCAGAGCACAGTGAGGCAAGAGAAGAAGAGGGTAATGATGAGTCTGACACTGAAGCTACCACATCGGATAAGGACACTCCTTCACCTACTCCATCAGGAACTGGTGCAGCACCGGGACTTGCTAGAGAGACAGTCAGATGAAGGGTTGAGGGGGCAAAGAAAATATTTGACTATGGCCTTGAAGTCACAGCAAAGGGTAATCTGCGGAGGCCCATCGCGGAAGAGTGGAGAATAGACCCCTTCAAATTGAAGACCTTCCCCAAGATGGATGCATACTTCTGACATTACAGGTTGGGCTGGACTAGCAAGCCCCTCTTAGATTTTCAGCCAACTCTCGTAAGAGAGTTCTATGCCAATTATCAAGCCATCGAGGAAGGGTTGTGCAAAAAGGGCCAAAAAATTACAGACTTGCCCGCTCTTGAGAGCGTCCCAGTAAGGGGTGTACCAATCAACATCTCGGCCGAGACCATCAACATATTTCTTTTCAGGCCAGAGTATGAGGCACCCACAAAAACTATTGATGATGACTATCGGGTGAAACATGAGGAGAAGCAGACAAAGTGGTAGGCCAAGAACTTGACTACGACTGGGAAACCAATGTGGCTTAGCCAAGACAAACTGCAGATTCATAAAGCCTCTCTCTCTTTTGAGGCCAAGTTTTGGTGGGCACTAGTATGGCTCTGGCTTATGACAATGGGTGCTGACAACCAACTTACTTTGGAAAGGCCCATCCTAGTGGCTTCTTTGATGTCCAAGTACAACCTAAATTTTGAGCAAATCATCGCAGAGGAGATCTGGGATAGAGTCACCAAAATAGCTTCTTCTTACTCTTTTCCATACCTAATCACTGAGTTGTGTGAAAAAGCAGAGGTCCCAAAGTTTGCAGGGTTTGATAGGGCTGAAAGAGATACAAGGACTCACCATACAGAGCGGTCAAAAGATGAGACATGAGTGCTGGGGTTGAGCGGTACTTCCGAGCCATTGGCTCTTACTCTTGAGGCACATGTCTCAACACTAGAAGGGACAACATCTCCTACGCCAAGACCCACCCCACAAGGCAGCTAGTCTGAGAACACCACAGCTGGTCTATCCACTACTGCAGCTGGACCATACACCTATGAAGCACCTTCAGCAGAGGATCCAAAATCTATCTTTGCCTTCCATCTGGAAAATTTTACCGATACGGTCCTAAGGACCATTGAGCTTAAAGCACAAATGAAGGCATTCTTAGCGCAGTTCAGCCAATTATGAACGCTTAAATTCAAAGGGCCATAGCTCCATTTCTAACTGTAAATGCCCGGATTGATGCATTGGAGAATAGGGTGGATGAGAGACTGAAGGATATGGGTGCGGTGGAGCTTACAGAGTTTAAAAAGGAGGTTGCCAAGCTTAAAGTCGATGTTGAGAAATTGAAGAATCCCCCGCCTTCTCAGGCTAAGGCTCCAGTGGTCCTGCCATGAATCACACCAGAGTCCACACTCTATCTATGGGATTTTGTAGATCTCGACCTCCGAATGGCAAACTTGGACCCAGTAGCAGCAAAGGAGCCTGAGAAAGAAGTTAAATTGCCTCCTGATCCCTCTGAATGCAAAAAGAAGAGTAAGAGAAAAGACAAGGAGGTTCAAGCTGATAATGCCCCTCTTAGCCCAAACTAACAAAAGAAAAAAGAGGAGAGAGACACAAAGAGAGCCCGAAAAGAGCTGAAAAAACAACAAAAGAATCCCTGGATATGCAACAAATAAAAGTTGATGGCACATGGGTGGTTCCGCGAGTGGTGTTGCGGTACCGATTGAACAAACTTCTTTAGACCCCATTGTGGGAGTTGGTGACATTGACACTGCCCGGGCAGTTGATACTTTGATTGAGAGGACTGCAGAGGCCGCCTCTATTGTTGAGATATCTACGAGCATAGAGTTAGAGGTCCCAACTTCTGCTACACCCGATGATGGTGCTTAGGCGCCACAAGTACGCCTAGTATCCTTTGCTTATCATTTTTTTTTGTGCATTAGGGATAATGCACCAATTTTTAGAGGGGGTGGGGGTAGCTGTGGTCATATGGTGTATTTTTGTAGAGTATTTTGGCAAAGTATGAGTAGCCAAAACACTCGCGTCGTGATGCAACGTTAAATCAAGTGTTGCATGAGAGGTAACCCATGAGGGTACTCACAAGGTACCCGAATCCTTGGGGTTTTCTTGCCTGCATTCTTTCCCTAAGGATTTTTAATTTCTATTGAACTGGCATGTTTAGTATAGGAAGTGTGTTCGTAGAAGTGAATTAGAAACTAGTTGCAATTAGGATTTTATTTTTGAAATAGAGTTCTGTGAAAAATGGAGACCCATCCAACTTTTTGTGCAATAAAGTGTTAGAACTGACTTAGGTGGATCTGTAAATGACATCCTGCATATAAATGAGACAAGTATATTAAGCTAAAGCATGAAACCAGTAGTTATTTAATCTGTAGCCTTAACTCTGTTCCATGTGTGAAGTGAGCTGCTTAGTATATGTTCTTGCTGTACTGTGCGATCTAGAACTTGCCTGGTTAGTCGTGCTTAGGTTGTAGAATGGTTTAGTTGGGACATGATCATAGGCCCTTTTTGAATTAGTCCACTTCAGCCAAAATGACCTACCAAAATGCTAAGTAATCCACTTGATCCCTAACTTTGAGCCGTAAAGTGAACCTTTTTGTTGTTAGCCTATTCACCTTCCTGTTTCCTATAAATCTTTGTTTTGGCCTGGTCCCTCCTTAGACATCGTGCACTTCAACTCAGGCTTTTAGCCTGAGTTGAGGGTGGCTACTATAGGGGTGATTAGGAAGCGTTGGGTATGAAAAGAATGGTTAAGCAATAAAAAGAAAGAAACTGGGTGTGGTTAGCATGCATAAGAAAAACAAAAGAAAAATGATGAATGAAAATAAAAGAAAGAAGAAAAATGAATGAAATGACAAAGTGCAGTAATGCAATAGAAGCCATACCGGAAGCTTGATAAAAGTAGGAAAAGAGTGAAAGAAAGGAAAAGAAGGGAGGCAACCGGTAAGAACTGAAAAGTGGAGAAAATAACGAAGTAGTTGTAGTCTCAAGGAGGGAATAATCACTATTTACCCAAATGTACCATTCCCGTCCCTAAGCCTACATTACAAGCCTAGCAAAGTCCTATAGTGATCCTAATCGAACCGTTTGAAAGACGAAGAATAGAAAATAAGGGCAAGCTTATGGTATCATGCATGTACAACTTGAACTTCTTTGTGAGAGTGAGTGATTTCCAAGTCCCTGAGTGTTAAATTGATATCTGGTGTGATTTGGGACTTCTTTATTGTGATGGCAATATAGTAGACTGGATTGCTAATCACTTGGTTTGAATGTTTGGTCTGTATGCTAGCTTACTCGTAAATATCGTGTTGTCACTCATGGATCTGTGTTGTGTTGTTTTGATGATTTGATAAAGTGCACTGTTTTTGAGCTGTCAAGGAGTGGCTACTATATTGAAAAGTAAAAGTTTAATGAATCAGGTTGCCATTGTAGTTTATGGTTTTCTTCTACTTAAGCATCATATGGTTTTGTTTTTGTTTAGTGCTTGAGGACAAGCAAACATTCTAAGTTGAGGGTGTTGATGTGCCGGGATTTGACGACACTTTTGAAGCTTAAAATGAAGTATTTTTGGGAGTTCTTAAGTACTTTTTGTTGGATTTAATGTCATTTGTTAGTTATGCAGGGAAAAAGTATGAAATAGATAGGAAGACCAAAAAGTTACAGTTTTCTGGGAAAAAGACAAGCCACCACAGGCGTCACACTCATGACGGCTCGTAGGGAAAACCATTGGAATAGGGAAGCAAGAGGGGCTAAGGCATTTGAGCCTGATAGGCCCATGACGCCTGTGGTATATACGATGGAACATCGCAAAGCCCGTCAAAACCATCCAGAAGAGCATGTAAGAAGTCAAGGAAGGGCGACGGGCGTCCTCGATGCCCATGACAATCATGATGCCCTATCAAAATTGCTCGTGGAAACTAGGAAGGAGAGCTGGAAAGGAGCCATGTGCAGGCGACGAGATGGCCGACGGGCGTCGCAGTCTCGACGGCCCATCACCTTTGCCCGTGAAAGCTTGGCAGAGGCTTGGAAATAATGAGTTAAATGATGGCCGATGGGAATCGATTTCTCGATGTCCCATCACTCCCACCCGTGAGATCGTGACAGAGATGCAAGTGAAGAATTAAAGATTGGCCGACGGGCACTCATGACGCCCATCGCAACCCCGACGGCCTGTGAGGCATCCCGTCGGCACTACCGCATCCATCTTCTCCTAGTTTTGTTACGATTTGATTTCTTTGTCTATAAATACTTCCCCTTAGGTTTTATTTTCAGTTGTTACATATTGTTTTGAAGAGTTACTACATTTTTTCTTTGGGTGTTGACTTTAAACACAAGTTCTTGATTTGTTGAAGTGTTCTTGATATTTCCTCAAGATTCTTGATTTCTTTGCACTAATTTGTAATTGTCTATTGATGATTTCACAAACAACCATTGAGTGTCCACTTATGAATCTGAGTAGCTAAATCCATAACTAGGGTTTTGGGAACCATGAAGGATTAACAAAGTAGGCAAAGTACTTAGAAATTCTAGGGCGATATTTATGCATGTATTGTTCTTCCCTTCGTAATAATTGCTTTCTAGCGGTGTGCAACATTAGAAATTGCCTTATCCTTACTTGCCGGACCAAGGAAGTAATGGATGGGAAAAGGATTGTTCAACGACGGAGATTTGAGGCTACCAATCCTCATCTAATAGATTGACCTTGTCCGGGAATAGCCAATCTGGGATCCAGGGTAAGGGTTAGTAGAGCATACACCCGCGGCCGGACCAAGGCGTGTGGTGAAATTCATCTAGCTGCCGGTCCAAGGAGTTAGATGAACCCAACTTACCGATTCTGCATGCTAAGTATCAAACTAGTTTACCAAGTACAAAAGCCTTACTAAGTTATGATGTAATAGGGAACATGACCCTAGGCACTCCTACTATTGATAACAATTGTTGAAATTGACATTTGTTACTTGTTTGCATTCTAGTTACTAGTACTACTTGTTACTTTAAAAAAAACCTTTCGAGGGAATTAAATGACTAAGAGCACGAGTAAACATTAATCAACCATAGTCCTACCGTATTCCCTGTGGGATCAACCCAACCTTTGTTGGGTCTATATTTGATCAGCGACCGCTTATGCTTCTAAAAAGAAGTGTAATTTCGGCATATCAAGGTATGTCACTAGATTTTCTTCCTTTATGCACCCATAGCCCTCAGACACCTATTCTTGTTTGGTTGTGAGTTGTCTTGACCTAGAATAGAGTGGGGATAGGAGGGTTGAGGCCTAGACTTTTAGGTTTAAGAGGGTCTTAGACGATAGAAGGAAGTGGGTATTCGTGCTAGATTCTGGAGTACTGTATTTCCTGTTAGGGTAAAATGATTATAGTTCCTTTGAGAGGTTGGTGAGAGGTCCATAGACTTAGGAGGGTAGCGTGAACCTAAGGGGGAGATGGTGTAATGTAGAATCGGTCAGATTTTGGAGGTTCAGGTAGCGATTCTTGTGGGTGTTAGAATAAAGTCAAGAGGAGAGGCAGAAGCTTATTTCCATCCTAGCATCCTAAGTGTACTTATGCCATTATGATACCTTTTGCATGCCTTGTGTGTCAGCGCCATAGTCCTATTTCAGATTCACGCTCATGTTCAGATTCTAGAATGACAAGTGATTTCTTCAGACAATGACTCTACTCTTATCCTGCAATTCTGTAAATCCCAGCTTTATGCCATGAGGGTTGGTGTCTACGTAAACTCATGTCTCTCAATATGCTTGGTTCTATTTGCTCAGTTCATTCTTCAAACATGCCTTAATGGCAAATCAAATCATGTTACATTATATATATGCTCCGACCTGATTCTTGAAATGGTTCGCGCTTATGATTTTCTTGCTCTAAAGACCCTGACCTTTGCCTTTAACAATGAGGGGTGGTGATCCCCACAATTCGTGCCTTACGTGCCCAGTATGTAAAATACTCATACCTATTGCGCTCAACTCCCCAAGCTTCACCTTGAGTGGCTTGATCACGCTAAGTGTAAGTCAAGATCAATTTGTAATCCTTTATTCGTGACACTCCTGCTCCTGCTCTTTTCTTTTAATAATTCTGGTTTCTGTTGTTATAAGTGTTAGGAGAGGAGTCTTAAATAGGGTAAGCTACAAAACCATAAGGTGACCATAATTATAAACTTGAATATCGTGATGGGATACATGTGGATATTTGTTTTGCGCAACTAGTGACCCTTTGGTTGGGAGCCCTAGGTTAGTTGGTTGTTGTGATAAGAGGGGATACTATCCTTAAAAGACGTTCTTGATGCAAATTTTTTTTGGTCGAGATAGGTTTGAACATGGAGAATCGGGTAGTTAGACCCAAACCTTAGTACCTTTATGTACGCTGTTGATGTTGTTAGTTGCAAATGGTAGGAGTGGTATTTAGAAGAGAATAGTTTTCCCGTATATCAACTTCTCCCAGTTTGTTGTCCCTTTCAATTAACTGCGATTTCTAAAGTATGTTTGTTATTTATGAGTTTTAGCTGAGTTCCTACTCTCATCCCCGGCCAGTTATCATGTTGGATATCTAGTTCCTGTCCTATTGGTTGTTCTTATATTCTCATCATGCGTATGTGTCTCATGAATCCAGCTTAGTTTTTATTTCAATCAGAATTCGGTTACCATGATAGTACTTCATCTTTTACAACTCAGTTGAAGGAGCTACTTGGGAAGCAGAATCATCCATGAAGGCCAAGTACCCTCACCCTTCTCCTTCCGATCCGGTTTCAGCTCGAGGTAGTAGATCCATCCTTAGTATGTCCCTCTGATTCTATTCCAGCAGTTTATCTCATAATCCTAGCATGTATTCATGTTTTCCAGGGTTAGTTCCATTAGGTTTTGAGAGGAGAAGTCAGTTTTCATGGTTATTCTTTAGTTTTCATGTTTTGTTTTTGGTTTGGCTGTTTTATCTCTAGAGTTCCCTTGCTTAGTCTTTATTCAAGGACGAATAATCCCAAGGGGGAGATATTGTAACACCCCAAAAATCCTAAGCTAATATCCAAACTTTTTCCATGAGTGTAGTGATCATTTCCCTAGTGTGGTGAGTGCTTTAGATGCGAATCATTTTCATAAGAAACTCCTATCATCAAGTTAAGTTGCAAGAACCTCACCCAAATAAGTTTTCATATAAGACTAAATTAGGGTCAATTTCAATCGATCATTACTCATAAAATATAAAGATTTAGGTGGCCTAGTACCCACCAAATTAAAGATTTTTGAGTCTTCTTTCCAACTCCACTGACCGCGCATTAATCCGATTCTAGAGTAAAATGTTATGGCCAATTTACTGCAGCACTGTCAGTGACTACGGACAGGGATGATGAACCGTGGTTCTAAACCACGGTCCGTACTGTGACTCGTGATTTTTGACCTGAACCTTAAAATTTTCATCTTCAAAGCCACTGGTTGGTTCACCACCCGTAGACTAAACCCACGGTCAGTAGAGTGACCCGTGGTTTGTCAAAATTCAGCTTTTCTACACAATTTCCATGAATGACTTGATGGGTCATCATTTTGAATGATGGTCCATCTTGTATCCCATGGAATCACCTTCAGAAAGGTACCAAGTCCTCTAAATTCCATGATTGGGTTGACGACTCGTCAACCTATTCCATGATATGTTCTTCCACTCGTAATCCCTGAGGATCAAATAATCCTCATTTCCTAAAGCCGGGACCATGAGTCACAGGATGGTCCATCATCCTGAACTACGGACCGTAGAGTGACTCGTGGTGTTAAGTTCCAGTAGACCCCTAGAAGTGGAATTTGAAACCACAGATCAGTTGACGGCTCGTCGTTTAGGATGACGGACCGTGGACTGACTCGTGGTTTTCAAAGCTGACTTTTTCTAGCTTTTTCCATGTTTAAGTCCAGGGGTATTTTTATAATTTCCCATCCGTTTAACTCCTATACTAAATTGTTTTAAGCCTATTTAGGAGGGTTTTTATTCCCACTTGTACTAAGTTCTCTCCCATTCTTTCAATCAACTTCCAAAGGAAGAAAAGAAGTTCCATCTTCTCAAGCTTCAAGTTAGGGTTTCAAGCTCCAAGTTTAAGCCTCCTCTTCTTTTCAATATCAAGTGGGTTAGCTTCAATCAAGGTATGTGGGTATTCAACAATGGGTTCCTTTCACCCTTGTTCCCAAAACCCTAAATCTTTATTTTGATTTTATAAACTTTTAAATTAGGGTTCTTACCCAATTCTTATTAGTTTTGCTATAAATTGACTTCTCATGATTTTATTATGAAATTAATATTAAATTGCATGATTTTGCATGTTTTTTTATATATGAACTCCTATTTTGAATTAAAGGCTAATTATGGTAAATCGTACATGCATGATTTGATTTAAGAAAATCGAGAAATTGATAACATGGATTCTCTTGAATTTTTCAAGCAAGTGCATGCCGAGTTCCTATGTTCTATGAAAATCTATGTTATTATGAAATTGAACTAGTGCCATGCAAATTTCTAAGTTATGAACTATTATGCAAGACAAGACACCCGATGTATCATCCATGCTCATGAATCATTTTCTAAAACCAAGGTTCGTGAGTAGTATGAAGATCCGGGGTATGAACATATTTATGAACAAGTTTTGACATCTATATATGTCACATGTATGTGAGCCTCATGCTATATTATATATATATATATATATATATATATATATATATATTATATATATATAATATATATATGTTTTGGGAGTAGTATTTAGCATCGCGTTATACTGGGTAAGAGTACCCTTAGTCCCAGAACTACGTGCCACCATAGGTGCCCTCTGTGGCTTATGACAGGATCCTGGTATGACATGGTTCTAACTTTGGCCTGTTAGGATAGCCTTTTTCAGTGTGGGTGCATGACACTGGAATCCATGTAGCTCAGCATGGTTTAATGTCGGTGAAGAGAAACTCCCGCATGTTTATTTTTAAGCTAATAAATTATATTATACTCTACTTTGAATCCTGACTTTATTTCACGTTTTATGCCTTATATCTTGATATTTTCTTATGCTATCTCAATACATACACGAACTCATTTGAAACATGTTTTAAGTATGTTTTTATCATGATTAGGCATATCTCACATACTCAGTACATTCCATAGTACTGATCGCATTTTTCTTTGTGCTGCATCCTATTATGATGTAGATTCTGTAGCCCGCTCCCCAGTCCGTGGCTAGTAGATCAGCAGCACATCCAGTCAGCTTGGTGAGTCTTACTCCTTCGAGGACTTAGAGTTTAGTGTCATTTCAGTATTTAGATTGTGTATTTAGTATTTCAGTATTTAGAGTTAGCTGAGGGCTTGTCCCAGCAACTCTCCAGTAGTAGAGGCTTTTAGATATAGAGTCAGACATTCAACTGTATTCAGATTTTCATCCTTAGACTTTTACTTATATAAACAGGTTGAGTTGCTCATTACTTCAGTTAAGCTTCTGTTATTATGTTTTGTTATGTTTTTAAGTCATGATAATGCCAGAGGGTTATCTTGAGATAACTTGTGATCTTAGGTCCCGTGTTACGTCCAGGGGGTAGGCTCGGGGTGTGACACTATACACCCCAAAATTTGATCCAACTTTTAAACTTAAGAAATCTAAAAGTTCTGAACTTTCCAGAAATGACGGGTCCAAACCACAGACCATGAGTTGAACCATGAGTCGTGGAGTGGATCTCTGGTCTGAGAACCACGAGTTGGTTCTACGGACCGTAGTTCAGTCTATGGCATGTCCTGTCAACTTGTGAAACCAGACCTGAGGACTGACTGATTCCCAGGAACCACGAGTCAAGACTACAGACCGTATTTTGAATTAAGAACCTTCTTATTGACTTGTTGAACCTGATCAGAGGCCTGCCTAGTACCTCAGATTCGATGGGTTGGGTATACATACCGTAAACTTTTCTATGGTTTTTCCTGTTAAACCGTGGTTTGTCTTTGCAGCCTGATGGTTTGGCTAGGAACTACGAAAGGAAACCACGAGCTGTGGTTCAGTCTACGATCTGTGGAATCCATCCGTGATTCCTGACAATCGATTTTTAACAGCTTTTTCTTAATTAAGTCCCAGGGGTATTTCAGTCATTACCCACTCTTTTAACTCCTAAGTGAGGTCGTTTTGGCCACTTTTAGTAGGTTTCTACACCTATTAGCTAAGTCCCTTCTCATTACCTCATTCATCTTCCAAAAAAGAAAAAGAACATATTCGTGCTCCAAGTCTCAAGCTCCAAGTTCAAGTCTCCTTTCTTTTCAATTTCAAGTGGGTTAGATTCAATCAAGGTATGTGGGTGTTCAACAATGGGTTTCTTTCACCCTTGTGCCCAAAACCCCTAATTTCTATTTTGATTTCATAAACTTTCAAATTAAGGTTCTTACCCAATTCTTATGGGTTTTGCTATAAATTGTCTTCTTATGATTCTATTATGAAATTAATATTAAATTGCATGATTTTGCATGGTCTTTTATATGTGAACTCCTATTTCATGAATTGAAGGCTAATTATGGTCAATTCTACATGTATAAATTGATTCAAGTAAATTGGGTATTTAATAACATGTTTTCATGAATTTCAAGCAAGTGCATGCCTAGTTCCTATGTTTTATGAAAGTATATGTTATTATGAAATTGAACTAGTGTCATGCAAGTTTTCAAGTTATGAATTATTATGTGTCATTCCCCGAGGTTACCCCCTGGGCATAACAAGGGGCTTGGGACCACAAGTGCCCCAAACGAACCCTTGGTCATAGCATCCTCAAGCATAACAAAAGATAAGAGGAAGCATAATAGATACATCCAGAATCACATAAACGGAAAATCAAGTCAAATAGGAATACAAAATACAGAAAGAGACTCAAAAGCTGTCTATATCTGAAAAGCCTCTACTCACTACTTATGGCATAAAGAGTTACTAGGACAATACCCTAGCTAACTCAAAGTGTAGAAAATAAAATAGCTAACATTGACTAAGAACATAACTAGTCCTCGATCTAAGAGGACTCACTAACAACTGACAGAAAGTGTCCTGGGAGCTCTAGCCACAGGTCTGAGAAGGGATACCTAAATCTACATCATCAAAGGATGCAGCGCAAGATAAGCTTCAGTACTATGGAATGTACCGAGTATATGAGATATGCATGAAAATAATGAAAACATACTTGAAACATGGATAATAACTTAGTTCATGCATAAATGAAGTGTCAAAGGTAGATGTCAATAATTCAATAGTAAATCATGGAATAAGAGTCAAAACTCAAGTAGGTATCCTAGGTTTAGACAATTCAAAACTTTCGGGAGTTTCTTATAACCGACAATAGACCATGTGAGCTACATGGAATCTAACTATATAACCCTAGTTAGCAATACTAGCCCGAACCTTGCCAAAACACAGGCCACCATACCCAACTATATAACCCTAGTTGGCAAAGTTGTCCTATGCCCCGCTAAGGCAAGGACACCATTAATAAAGATGTGGATCCACTCCCATAAGCCCATAGGGCAAATCATAACCTATGCTGGCAGCGTAGTTTTTTGACTTGGGTAATCGAACCCTCGTCACTCGGTGCGAAATACTACTCCCAAAACATGTATATAGCTCATAAGTTCATGAAGGTATAATCGAATACCAAATCTTCTTTGAAAAGCATGAAGACACATCGGGTTCCATGAAATTATTATATCATGGTTCTTAAAATAAAGCATAGCCATAATTTAAATTATACTTTTCATTCTAAATTCATAATTGAAGAATTTGGCATGCAATTCCATAAATTCATAAAGTCATGATATCTAATCATGCCCAATTTCACTTGAAAACATACAATTCAATGAAATCATGCTAGAAATTAATTTTAATGCTTGGGCTTTTAAATACAATAGAGGAATCATGATCAAATCATAAATAACCAATAAGGAATCATGAATTTAAGCATAGAAGATGATTTCATAAGTTTTCCCCAATTTAGCTAAAAACCCTAATTTCACAAGTTCATAAATCAATTTGAGAATTGAGGATTTTAGGCACAAGGGTGAAAGGAACCCATTGTTGAATACCCACATACCTTGATTGAAGCTAACCCACTTGAATTGAAAAGACTTAGGAGACTTGAACTTGGAGCTTGAGACTTGGAGCTTGGAGAAGAACTTTTCCTTTTTAGAAGAAGAATGAAGATGTGAGAAGGAACTTAGGCTAATGAGGGTGAAAACCCTACTTGAAATAGTCAAAACAAAATCATTTAGGAGTTAAAAGGGTGGATAATAACTAAAATGCCCCTGGGACTTAAATAAGAAACTGCAGGAAAAAGGGCCACCTCACGGGCTACCCGACGGGCGTCGTGCCCATGATGGCCTTTCGGCCAAGGTGTCATGCAAACTTGCCTGAGGAGTGGGATGCAGGAGGGTCCTGACGGCTGACTCCTACAGGCCGTGGCAGTGGCGACTCCCGTGGCATAGCCCGTCGGTCACGCTTAGCTGGTAAGGGAGGGGTTCTGGAAGTTTCTGACGGTGGGTTCCCATGGGCTATCTTACTTACGATGCCCGTCGTGACCACCGTCGACTGGGGAGGAATGGGGGGAAAAGACCGGCTGGGGAATCTTGACGGCGAGTTCCCATGGGCCATTATACCTGCAATGCCCTTCGTGACTGCCCATCAGGCTGAGGCAAACTTGGAAACATCCCACTGTTTGGTTCTCATGGGGCACCCCACGGGACGTCTGAGCTATGATGCCCGTGGCACTGCCCGTGGTGACCTACCATTGTAGAAAATGCAGAAACTCACTAGATTCAACATTCAATAGCTGGTTCATATTATGGGGTGTTACAATATCTCCCCCTTGGGATCATTCATCCTCGAATGAAGACTTAAGTAAGGGAAACCATAAAGAAACAACCCAACCTTGCAACAAAACATGAAAACTGAAGAATAAGCATGAAAACTGAGCTTGCAACTTAAACATGATAAAACTAACTTCGAAAAACATGGATGCATGCTAGGATCATGAGGGGAACTGGTGGAAAAGAATTGGTGGGACATACTAAGTAGGGAACTAGTACCTCAAGCTGGAACTGAATCGGGAGGAAAGAGATGGGGATATTTAGCCTTCATGGCCTCTTTCGCTTCCCAAGTAGCTCCCTCAACAAGATGATTTCTCCAAAGAACTTTCACCGAAGCGACTTCTTTATTCATCAACCTTTGAATCATATGATCAAGGATATCCATGGGAACCTCATCATAAGTGAGACTATCTTTCACACTCACATCCTCCAAAGGGACAATCAAGGCTAGATCACCAACATATTTCTTCAACAAGGAAACATGGAAAACTGGATGAACCGCTTCTAATTCTGTTGGCAAATCCAACTCATAAGCAACATTACCAACTCTCCTCAAGATTCGATAAGGGCCAACAAAACGGGGACTGAGCTACCCTTTCTTTCCAAATCTTATCACACCCTTTATGGGTGACATTTTTAAAAAAACCAATCATCAACTTCAAATTCTAACTCCCTTCTTCTCACATCCGCATATGATTTATGTCGACTCTGAGCGGTCTTCAACCTTTTCCTAATAAGCTGAACCTTCTCCATAGCCTCATGAACTGAATCTGGGTCAATCAAGGCTGCCTCACCTACCTCAAACCAACCAATAAGAGATCTACATCTCCGGTCATAAAGTGCCTCATAAGGAGCCATCTAGATGCTAGAGTGAAAACTGTTGTTGTAGGCAAACTCGATAAGAGGTAAGTGATCATCCCAACTACCTTTGAAATCAATAACACAAGCTCTCAACATATCCTCCAAAGTATGAATAGTATGCTCAGCCTGTCCATCCGTCTGAGTGTGAAAAGTTGTGCTAAGCTTCACCTGAGTTCCAAGACCCTTCTGAAATGATCTCCAAAATTGAAAAGTAAACTGAGGACCTCTATCTGAAATGATAGACAATGGAACACCATGCAATCTAACTATCTCCCGAATGTAGAGTCTGGCATAGTCTTCTACTAAATCTGTAGTCTTAACAGCCAAGAAATGGGATGATTTAGTCATTCGGTCGACAATCACCCAAATAGAATCATGTTGCCTTTGAGTACGAGGCAAACCAATAATAAAGTCCATATTGATTGCTTCCTATTTCCAAGTGAGGAGGTCAATATCTTGAATCATGCCACCTGAACTTTGATGCTCCACTTTTACTTGTTGAAAGTTGGGACACCTAGCCACAAACTCAGCTATGTCCCTCTTCATACCAATCAATCAAAAGACTTCCCGTAGATCATGGTGCATCTTAGTGGCACCCAGATGAATGGAATATCGGGAACTGTGAGCCTCAGTAAGAATCTGGTGTCTCAACCCATATACATCTGGTACACATAAGCGACCCTGATAACAAAGCACACCATCTCCCATTTGGGAGAAAACCTCAACCCATTGCTAATGAAGTTCACCCTTAAGCTGAAGCAAAATGGGATCCTTATCTTGCTTTGCCTTCACCTCAGCTACCAAGGATGATTTGGCACCATTTTGTACAATCACACCACCTTCGATCGAGTCCATAAGGTGAACTCCCAACCTAGAAAGCCTATGAACCTCTTTAACCAATTCCTTCTTTCCATCTTCCACAGAAGATACACTACCCATAGACAATCTACTAAGGGCATCCGCCATAACATTGGCCTTACCCGGATGGTAAAGCACACTCATGTCATAATCCTTAAGAAGTTCAAGCCACCTTCTTTGTCGCAAATTCAATTCCTTCTGAGTGAACACATATTGAATACTCTTATGATCGGTGAATACATCTACATGCACCCCATATAAATAATATCTCCAAATCTTCACAGCGAAGACCATGGCTGATAACTCAAGATCGTGAGTAGGGTAGTTCTTCTCATGAGTTTTAAACTATCTAAAGGCATAAGAAATCACCGTACCACACTGCATCAAAACACAACCCAACCCAATCCTAGAAGCATCACAATACACAACAAAATCATCTAGGCCCTCGGGTCGAGCTAACACTGGAGTTGTGGTCAATCTAGTCTTCAATTGCTTACTTAGTATTGAAATCGAGTTGGCAGAAAGTACCAAAGGTTGGCCGCCCGCCCTATCCTGAAAGTTCTTCTCACATAAATCAGACCACTGAAATTTTACCTTTTTCTGAGTTAATCGGGTCAAAGGGGCAGCAATGGAAGAGATTCCTTCCACAAACCTCCTTTAGTAACCAGCCAAACCTAAAAACCTCCTAATATCAGATGGGGAAGTGGGTCTAGGCCTGTTCTTTACTGCCTCAATCTTTTGAGAATTAACTCGAATACCATTTTTAGTCACAATATGACCCAGAAAAGCAACAGATTGCATCTAAAACTCACACTTGCTAAACTTAGCAAATAACTGTCGGTCCTTGAGAGTTTGAAACACAACTCTCAAATGGTCTGCATGCTCCTCCTCACTCCGAGAATAGATGAGGATATCATCAATGAAAACAATCACAAACATATCCAGGTACTGTTTGAACACACGGTTCATCAAATCCATAAAGGTTGCAGGAGTATTCGTTAGACCAAAAAACATCACAACAAATTCATAATTACCATACCGAGTTCGGAAGGCTGTCTTCAGAATATCACACTCTCTAACACGAAGCTGATGATAACCGAATCTAAGGTCAATTTTGGAGAAGAAACTAGAACCCTGAAGCTGATTGAATAAGTCATCAATCCTAGAAATGTGATATTTATTCTTGATTGTGACCTTGTGATAACGCCCAAACTACACCTCGAATTAACGAAGCGTAAGCGGTCGTAGTCAAATATAGAACCCAACTAGGTTGGGGTCGAATCCCACAGAGAATATGGTGAGAATTAAGTCTTTAGTGAATTAAGTGACTAGTCGTCAATAGTTTCCGGTAAATTGGGGGGGGGGTTTTTTGAGTGAACAATGCGTAAACAAAACGAACAATTAACGTATGAGAAATAATCAGTAGGAGAATGAACTAGGGAAGTGTTTACCATGGCGTTGGTAACAATGTCGATTCTAGGCTAAACCGGGTTCTTTCTATATGCGTGTCACGATGTGATTGAAGTAATGGTATCGTCTAAACGTCTCTCGACCAAATAAATAAATTTCCTTTTCTATTCTCTCGACCTCGAAAAGATGTGCTTTTTAGATTTCAATCCTAAACATCAAGTAGATTAATCTAGTTACAACATTAATCATTAGACGAGAGTTAGTAGTCTCGAATCCTTGTTGTTAATCAAGTTTCCCGGTTTTAATCTCTTTACTCAAGCAAATTAAACCTAGGCATGTTCTAATGTTTGCAACCACTAGAAAACGTTAAATAATGAATGATTAACAACGTGACAATACATATATTGAACCCAACGCTACCCGGAATCTATATCGCTACGTTTGCCATGGCTCCCACAACCCTAGTTGTGGGAGGTTTAGTTACTCATGCTTGTAGAAGAACAAAAGAAAGCAATATTCATAATAAAGAAAAGAGATCCTTACAATGTATTGAAAACAATCTTTAATTAATCCAAGAGCAAGAACAACAAAATCCCAAGAACGATTCAAGAACACGAATTCAAGAAGTCGAAAACGTGTTTCTTGCTCTCCAAGTCGACTAAAATCTCTCCTAAAACTATTGGGAGAACTATATTAAAAAGCTTCGTCCATAAAATAAACCTAACATAGGGTATTTATAGGAGTCTAGGAAACAAATCCCAAAAACGCTCGGATTCCGCGTAACCGACTGTCTCAACTTGACGGCCAGGCTGACGGACCGTCAAGCCAGTGACAGACCGTCGCCTGGACCGTCACTGCTAACCAGTGATGCTGCCTCAGGTGCTGCCTTGGTGTGCCGGTTTGGGTGACGGACCGTCACCTGAACTGTCACTCTTATCCAGAATGCTCTTTTTCGCGTATTTCCTTCCGTTTCCATGTTTGTCTCCATTTCCTGAAAATACAACATAAAAACATCAAAAACGATGACGGTTGCTTGAAAACGTACGATTGTTCTTAGTTAAAAGGAGTCGAAAGTGCCGTAAAATGGCGGCACATCAACACCCTCAACTTAAAACGTTCGCTTGTCCTCAAGCAACATGACATAAACAAAAAACAATACGACGACTCAACTAAGAAAACAAACTCGTGTCTCTAGCAACTCATGGTCATTCACCATCTTGTTCAATTAAATCAAGCTCCCTCGTAGCACACGAATGTATGAAACACTCACTTGCAAGGATCCAAACATGTCATTCCGATATGATAGAACATTCTACATGCACACGCGCAGCTATCCTAACAATCAATAGACAATACAGACATCTTGGTGCCCTCACCACAAAGAAATCCCACACACAAGATTTGGGACTAGGTAGCGCTCACACTCACAAACGATTTCAAACAATGCACATGCGATACCATAGGCTTGCCCTTACTATTCTATTTCAGTTCTTCAGAAAGCCGCTCAGGATCACTATAGGACTTGTTTTGGCTTGTAATGAGGCTTCAGGTGCAGGTAGGATACATTTAGGGGTTAGTGACTAAGCCCTCCTTGGAACTACCGATGTCTTATTACCACATAACTTTACTTTTTCCATCCTTATTCACCCTTTTTATTTCCTTGTTTCTAGCTACAGATGCGGCCTCTTTATTTTGACAATTCTTTTTATTTCTTTTTCGATCTTTTTCATCTCTCTTTTTTTCTTTTCTTAGGCACACACATGGCTTTTCATTCTATTCACAACCAATTTTCACTATCCTCTTCTTCTTGCCATTCACCTCTATAGTAGCCACCCTCAACTTAGGCTGCTTGCCTGGGTTGAGGTGCACAATGTCCATGGAAGGACCAGGGCCAAAACAGGGTTTACCTCTATAGTAGCCACCCTCAACTTAGGCTGATTGCCTGAGTTGAGGTGCACAATGTCCATGGAAGGACCAGGGCCAAAATAGGGATTCAAAGTTAAACAGAACGGTGACAGGTTATTGAAAGAACAAGGTCAATTATGGCTCAAACAGGGATCAAAGGGAGTATTTGCATTTGGACGGTCTTATAGGTTAAGTGGACTGCACACAAAAAGGGCCTGTGATCCTTTCCTAAGCAACCAAACTTCGAACTTAACAAAATAGACCGGGCAAGTTCTAGATGCATGCACAAAGTAAGAATTTATAACAATCATCTCACACGCACTTGGCACCAAGAAACTATATCGCTACCAACTATCAAACAACCGCTCGGCTTAAGCATACTCATTCTAGTCATAACCACACAATGACATTCAAGGATCCAGACAGTCAATCGTTTCAACATAAGCACAAAACCAGAAAATTTTTAAAGGGGCCTCGTTTTAGTCAACAAACACGCCATGCTCATCACTATAGACACTAAAAAATTTAAAATAACAACCTAAACATGCCGGTTCTACTAGATAGCACACCGGAGGGAAAAGAAACACGGCAACAAAAACCCTCGGTGGTGACTCACAGGTTTTACCACGAATTAATTAGACTATAATACAACAACAATTTATGGGTTGCCTCCCATACAGCGCCTGATTTAACGTCGCGGCACGACGCGGGTGTCTTGATTACTCAGACTTCATCAAGATACACCCGACTTAATAAACAACCGTATGCACAACTATATACCCTATAATAAACAAAAACAACAAATAAAAGTAAAAGCAGGAAAGTATGACTAAGAGTCAAATAAACACACCAGACTTAATTAACAACCGTATTCCCGGCAACGGCGCCACTTTTTGATAACGCCCAAACTACACCTCAAATTAACGAAGCGTAAGCGGTCGTAGTCAAATATAGAACCCAACTAGGTTGGGGTCGAATCCCACAGAGAATATGGTGAGAATTAAGTCTTTAGTGAATTAAGTGACTAGTCGTCAATAGTTTTCGGTAAATTGGAGGGGTTTTGAGTGAACAATGCGTAAACAAAATGAACAATTAACGTATGAGAAATAATCAGTAGGAGAATGAACTAGGGAAGTGTTTACCATGGAGTTGGTAACAATATCGATTCTAGGCTAAACCGGGTTCTTTCTATATGCGTGTCACAATGTGATTGAAGTAATGGTATCGTCTAAACGTCTCTCGACCAAATAAACAAATTTCCTTTTCTATTCTCTCGACCTCGAAAAGATGTGCTTTTTAGATTTCAATCCTAAACATCAAGTAGATTAATCTAGTTACAGCATTAATCATTAGACGAGAGTTAGTAGTCTCGAATCCTTGTTGTTAATCAAGTTTCCCGGCTCTTTACTCAAGCAAATTAAACCTAGGCATGTTCTAATGTTTGCAACCACTAGAAAACGTTAAATAATGAATGATTAACAATGTGACAATACATAAATTGAACCCGTCGCTACCCGGAATCTATATCGCTACTTTAGCCATGGCTCCCACAACCCTAGTTGTGGGAGGTTTAGTTACTCATGCTTGTAGAAGAACAAAAGAAAGCAATATTCATAATAAAGAAAAGAGATCCTTACAATGTATTGAAAACAATCTTTAATTAATCCAAGAGCAAGAACAACAAAATCCCAAGAACGATTCAAGAACACGAATTCAAGAAGTAGAAAACGTGTTTCTTCTCTCCAAGTCGACTAAAATCTCTCCTAAAACTATTGGGAGGAAAAAGGTGATTAAAATAAACCTAACATAGGGTATTTATAGGAGTCTAGGAAACAAATCCCAAAAATGCTCGGATTCCGCGTAACCGACTGTCTCAACTTGACGGCCAGGCTGACGGACCGTCAAGCCAGTGACGGACCGTCGCCTGGACCGTCACTGCTAACCAGTGATGCTGCCTCAGGTGCTGCCTTGGTGTGACGGTTTGGGTGACGGACCGTCACGCCCTTGACGAACCGTCACCTGAACCGTCACTCTTATCCAGAATGCTCTTTTTCGCGTATTTCCTTTCGTTTCCATGTTTGTCTCCATTTCCTGAAAATACAACATAAAAACATCAAAAACGACGACGGTTGCTTGAAAACGTACGATTGTTCTTAGTTAAAAGGAGTCGAAAGTGCCGTAAAATGGCGGCACATCATCTTGTTCAACTGACGGTAGTCAATACACATTCTAAGAGAACCATCTTTCTTTCGAACAAATAAAACTGGGGCACCCCATGGAGAAATGCTAGGCCTGATGAAACCCTTATCAAGAAGATCCTTCAACTGATCCTTTAACTCCTTAAGCTCCATGGGAGCCATTCTATATGGAGGAATAGAGATAGGATTCATATCTGGGAGAAGATCTATCCCAAAGTCGATCTCCTGCTCGGGAGGGATTCTGGGAAAATCCTCGGGAAACACTTCTGGAAACTCATTCACAACAGGAACAGACTGCATAGATGGGGTTTCAGACTCTGTGTCCATGAACCAAACTATATGATAGACATAACACTTAGAAATCATATTCCTAGCCTTAAGATAAGATATGAAGCGACCTTTCGAGAAAAGAGGACTACCTTTCCATTCTAAGTCGGGTACATTTGGAAACTTCAAACTGACAACCCGAGTACGACAATCAACCGAAGCATAACATGCATGCACCAATCCATACTAAGAATAATATCCAAATAAGTCATCTTCAACATTACTAAATCCGCTGAAGTGACCCTATGAAGGACTGAGATAGAGAAATTTCGGTAGATCTTTTTGGCTATGACTGATTCACCAACAGGAGTAGAAACACAAAAGGGTTCTTAAAGCAATTCAGGACATACTTTGAATTTGCATGCTATATAAGGGGTCACAAAAGATAAAGAGGCAGCGTGGTCTAACAAAGCGTACACATCTATAGAAAAGACTGCCAACATACTAGTAACCACATCGGGTGAGCTCTCCTAGTCCTGACGAGAGGATATGGCATAAAGGCAGTTCTGGCACTGACCACCAGAACTAGAAGCTGTGCACTGCTGGGCTGGTCGACCTCCTAAAGCTACTGAGGTATACTGAGTCCTACCTCCCTGTCCCTTCCTAGACTAAAGGAACTCCCTAATATGATGTACAATCTGATAACAACCAAAACAACTGCCTGAACCAGTTAGACACTCGCCGGGGTGACTCTTTCCACACTTGGCATAAGAAGGGTAAGGGGCATCATTTGCAACACTCCCTTGTGACTGAGAACCAACTCTCCTACCAGTCTGATCATGATGAGGCCTGGAGGCCTGGGTAGGAGTACTAGCTGAAGAGTGAACGAGGCCTGATGATTTCTTATGAAACAAAGAGTGATGTCAGCCTCCGGACCTCTGATGACTGAAACATGAACCCTCGGATCTAGCCCTCTTGTTCTCCCTAGCCATCTCTCTAAGTCTGTCTCCCTTGATCTGGTAGGCATGGGTCATCAGCCTGGAAATATTCATATCACTCAACATCATAGCAGACCTGCAATCCTTCTTCACCATGTCTGAAACCCCATAGATAAACTTGCTCATTTGGTCATGCGGGTCCACTACCATAGAAGGGGCATACCTCGATAACTGAGTGAACTTCAAACTATACTCTTGGAATGACATCGACCACTATCTTAAGTTCACAAACTCCTCAGTCTTTGCTTGTGTTAACTCTCGGGGAAAGAACTGGTCAAGGAAGGCTCTCTCAAAACACTCCCAATTCATAGGGACCATGTCCCTAGCTCTAGCTTCCTTCCATTGGGTAAACAAGATATGAGCTACATCCTTGCGTTGGTAGGATGCGAGCTCCACACAATCAGCACCAACCACTTGCATAACATCAAAGATTTTCTTCACTTCATCGATAAATTTTAGCAGATCCTTATTCACTTTTGAACCCTAAAACTCTGGCGAGTTTATACGGATAAAATCACGAACTCGGGATGCTACCCCACTTTGAGAGTGGACGGGGGCAGGAGCCTGTTGATTGGCCTGAGAGACCAAGGTCTAGGCTAGCAAATGGATGGCGTTCCTAAACTCCTCATTCGTGACCTCGGGGGCCGGAGCTAGAGGAGCGTCATTCTGAGCAGGTCGGTGAGGCATAACACGTCGAGGCATGATTTGAAACATACAAGTTAAGGATTAGAGGAACATTAGAGTTAAGCTCTATTACATGATATGATCATGAAAGAAGTGAAGTTTTCTAAGACATCTCATAGCTTCTCCCTCATATGTGTGGCGCGCTTCACATACATGAAGGAGACTCTACTCGATGCAGATTTCAGACATCCTAGGACTCTTGAACCTGAGGCTCTGTTACAAAGTTTGTCACGCCCCGAGGTTACCCCCTGGGAGTAACATGGGGCTTGGGACCACAAGTGCCCCAAACTAACCCTTGGTCATAGCATCTTTAAGCATAAAAAAAGATAAGGGCGGAACCCATCGGTGTCCCCCTAAAGTTGGCATGACTTTTAACTTAGATACCTCAATTAAGGGTTGTTCATTTTAAACACCTCATGTAGGGGTCCACTGTGTCATTTTGACACTTTTCGCTGACATGGCAAAGTGAGTGTAATACACGAATTTTAAGTGCGTTTGAGAAGTTTTTTTGTGTTTTTTTCTTTTTATTTTTTCTCTCTCTTCCTCACTCTTTTCTCCCGAATCCCTCCACCATTTTTTCTCTTCTTCTTCATCACTCTTTCTCCTAGACACCCTCCACCATTTTTTACTCTTTTTCTTCTTCATCATTCTTTCTCCTGACACCTGCCATCACCCTCCATCACCACACAAATTTTTAAAAAAATCTTATAAATTTTTACTGAGTTACACTATTAACATTTCTTTTTGCTTGAAAAATTAAATTTATTTTCTTATCTATTATTTAACACTAATACAAAATACATAGTATTTTTATTTTTTTCTGTCATCACTTTCTTTGCACTTTATACTTGTATTCATAATTTTCTCAATATATCTATTAAAGATGAAATAAATAATTATTCAAAATTGTAGGTATAGTTCATTTTTAAATTTTAAATTAACTTCCTCTATAATTGAGATGAACGTTACAAAGAAGAAGAAAAAATTTTATATTTATTTTTGTCTGTAATAATAGAATAAAAAAGAAGAAAATAGAGAAAATGAGGTGGGAGAAAGGGAAAAGAGATGTAGTTTGGAAAGAAGAAGATAGAATGGGATCAGTAGGGTCTGAGAAAAAAATAAAAAATCCACGTGTCGCATACAAACTTGCTTATTTTTCCACATAGGAGAGTTTGATCACACACACATAATTTGGATCTGAGAATGTAAAAAAAGTGTCAAAATGACACATCAGAGTCCTACTATAGGTATCTAAAATGAATAACTCTTAGTTGAGGTGTCTAAGTAAAAGTTGGTGCCAACTTTAGGGGGCCATCGATGGGTTCCGCCAAAGATAAGCGGAACCATAATAGATAAATTCGGAATCACATAAATGGATAATCAAGTCAAATAGGAATAAAAAATCCAGAAAGAGACTCAAAAGCTGTCTATGTCTGAAAAGCCTTTACTCATGGCATAAAGAGTTGCTAGGACAAGACCCTAGCTAACTCGAAGTGCGGAAAATAAAATAGCTAACACTGACTAAGAACATAACTAGTCCTCGATCTAAGAGGACTCACCAACAGCTGACAGAAAGTGACATGGGAGCTCTAGTCATGGGTCTGAGAAGGGATACCTGAATCTGCATCATCAAAGGATGTAGTGCAAGATATGCGTCAGTACTATTGAATGTACCGAGTATATGAGATATGCATGAACATAATGAAAACATACTTGAAACATGGATAAGAACTTAGTTCATGCATAAATGAAGTTTCAAAGGTAGATGTCAATAATTGAATAGTAAATCATGGAATAAGAGTCAAAACTCAAGTAGGTATCCTAGGTTTAGACAATTCAAAAACTTTCATACGGGAGTTTCTTAAAACTGACAATAGACCATGTGAGCTACATGGAATCTAACTATATAACCCTAGTTAGCAATGCTGGCCCGAACCTTACCAAAACACAAGCCACCATACCCAACTATATAACCCTAGTTGGCAAAGCTGTCTTATGCCCCGCGAAGGCGAGGACACCATTAATAAAGATGTGGATCCACTCCCATAAGCCCATAGGGCAAATCATAACCTATGCTGGCAACATAGTTTTTGGACTAGGGTAATCGAACCCTCGTCACTCGGTGCTAAATACTACTCCCAAAACATGCATATAGCTCATAAGTTCATGAAGGTATCGAATACCAAATCTTCTTTGAAAAGCATGAAGAAACATCGGGTTCCATGCAATTCTCATATCATGGTTCTTAAAATAAAGCATAGCCATAATTCAAATCATACTTTTCATTCTAAATTTCATAATTGAATAATTGGGCATGCAATTCCATAAATTCATAAAGTCATGATATCTAATCATGCCCAATTTCACTTGAAAACATACAATTCAATGGAATCATTCTAGAAATCAACTTTAATGCTTGGGCTTTTAAATCCAATAGAGGAATCATGATCCAATCATAAATAACCAATAAGAAACCATGAATTTAAGCATAGAAGCTGATTTCATAAGTTTTCCCCAATTTAGATCAAAACCCTAATTTCACAAGTTCATAAATCAGTTTGAGAATTGGGGGTTTTTGGGCATAATTGTGAAAGGAACCCATTGTTGAATATCCACATACCTTGATTGAAGCTAACCCACTTGAATTTAAAAGACTTAGGAGACTTGAACTTGGAGCTTGGAGAAGAACTTTTCCTTTTTGAGAGAAGAATGAAGATTTGAGAAGGAACTTAGGCTAATGAGGGTGAAAACTCTACTTAAAATAGTCAAAACAATATCATTTAGGAGTTAAAAGGGTGGGTAATAACTAAAATGCCCCTGGGACTTAAATAAGAAACTGCAAGAAAAAGGGCCACCTCACGGGCTACCCAACGGGCGTCGTGCCCACGATGGCCTGTCAGCCAAGGTGTCATGCAAACTTGCCTGAGGAGTAGGCTGTTGGAGGGTCCCGACGGCTGACTTCCACGGGCCATGGCAGCGGCGACGCCTGTGGCGTAGCCCGTCAGTCACGCTTAGCTAGGAAGGGAGGGGTTCTGGAGGTTTCTGATGGTGGATTCCCATGGGCCATTGTACCTATGACACCCATCGTGACCCGTCTTAGAATGGAAAGGTTTCCAAATGAACTCGTCTTAGAATGGCAAGGTAGTCCTCTATCCTCGAAATGTCATTTCATATCTTACCTTAAGTCTAGGAAAATAATTTCAAAGGGGTATGTTTGTCATATAGTTCAGGTTATGGACACGGAGTACGAAACCCCATCCCTTCAATATGTTCCTATTGTGAATGAATTCCCAGAAGTGTTTCCCGAGGATTTTCCCGGAGTCCCTCCCTAGCGGGAGAACGACTTTGGGATAGATCTTCTTCCAAATATGAATCCCATCTCTATTCCTCCTTATAGAATTGTTCCTGCTGAACTTAAGGAGTTAAAGGATCAGTTGAAGGGTCTTCTTGATAAGGGTTTCATCAGGCCTAGCATTTCTCCATCGGGTGTTTCAGTCTTATTCATACGAAAGAAAGATGGTTCCCTCAGAATGTGTATCGACTATCTTCAGTTGAACAAGGTCACAATCAAGAATAAATATCCCATTCCTAGGATTGATGACTTGTTCGATCAGCTTTAGGGTGCTAGTTTCTTCTCCAAAATTGACCTTAGATTCGGTTATCATCAGCTTCATGTTTGAGAGTGTGATATTCTAAAGATAGCCTTTAGGACTCGGTATGGTCATTATGAATTTGTTGTGATGTATTTTGGTCTAACGAATGCTCCTGCAGCTTTTATGGATTTGATGAACAGTGTGTTCAAGAAGTATTTGGATATGTTTGTGATTAGTTTCATTGATGATATCCTTATCTACTCTCGGAGTGAGGAGGAGCATGCGGACCATTTGAGAGTTGTGTTGCAAACTCTCAAGGACCAGCAGTTATTTGCTAAGTTTAGCAAGTATGAGTTTTGGATGCAGTCTATTGCTTTTCTGGGTCATATTGTGACTAGGGATGGTATTCGAGTTGATTTTCAAAAGATAGAAGCAGTAAAGAACTAGCCTAAACCCACTTTCCCGTCTAATATTAGAAGCTTTTTGGTTTAGCTAGTTACGATAGGAGGTTAGTGGAAGGGTTTTCTTCTATTGCTGCCCTTTGACCCGATTGACTCAGAAGAAGGTAAAATTTTAGTGGTCCGATTTGTGTGAGAAGAACTTTCAGGAATTGAAGACTAGACTGACCACAGCTCTAGTGTTAGCTCTACCCGAGGGCCTAGATGATTTTATTGTGTATTGTGATGCTTCTAGGATTGGTTTGGGTTATGTTTTGATGCAGCATGGTAAAGTGATTGCTTATGCTTCGAGACAGCTTAAGACTCATGAGAATAATTACCCTACTCATGATCTTGAGTTGTCAGCCATGGTCTTTGCTTTAAAGATTTGGAGACATTCCTTGTATGAGGTGCACGTGGATGTATTCACCGATCATAAGAGTCTTTAGTATGTGTTCACTCAGAAGGAATTGAATTTGCGACAAAGAAGATGGCTTGAGCTTCTTAAGGATTATCACATGAGTGTGCTTTACCACCCGGGTAAGGCCAATGTTATCGCAGATGCACTTAGTAGATTGTCTATAGGTAGTGTGTCTTCAGTCGAAGATGGGAAGAAGGAATTGGTTAAAGAGGTTCATAGGCTAGTTTGGTTGGGAGTTCGCCTTATGGATTCGACAGAAGTTGGTGGTGTTGTCCAGAATGGTTTTGAATTATCCTTGGTAGTAGAAGTGAAGGAAAAGCAAGACAGTGATCCCATTTTACTTCAACTTAAGGGTGCAGTCCATCAGCAAGGGGTTTAGGTTTTATCCCAAGGGGGGATGGTGTGCTTCATTATCAAGGTCGACTATGTGTTCCAGATGTAGATGGGTTGTGACAACAGATTTTACTGAGGCTCATAGTTCCAGATATTCCATTCACCCCGGTTCCACTAAGATGTACCATGATCTACGGGAAGTCTATTGGTGGAATGGTATGAAGAGGGACATAGCCAGTTTTGTGGCTAAGTGTCCCAACTATCAGCAAGTGAAGGTAGAGCATCAGCGACCGGGTGGCATAATTCAGGATATTGACCTTCCTACCAAAAAATGGGAAGCGATCAATATGGACTTCATTACAGGTTTGCCTCGTATTCGAAGGCAACATGATTCGATTTGGGTGATTGTCGACCGAATGACTAAATCATCCCATTTCTTGGTTGTTAAGACTACGGATTCAGCAGACAATTATTCCAGACTCTACATCCGGGAGATATTTTGATTGCATGGTTTTCCTTTGTCCATCATTTCAGATAGGGGTACTCAGTTTACTTCTCAGTTTTGGAGATCATTTCAGAGAGGTCTTGGTACTCAGGTAAAGCTTAGCACAGCTTTTCACCTTAAGATAGATGGCCAGGCAGAGCATACTATTCATACTTTGGAGGACATGTTGAGAACTTGTGTGATCGATTTCAAAGGTAATTGGTATGATCACTTACCTCTTATCGAGTCTGTCTACAACAACAACTTTCACTCTAGCATCCAGATGGCTCCTTAAGAGGCACTTTATGGTCAGAGATGTAGTTATACTATTGGTTGGTTTGAGGTAGGTGAAGCAGTCTTGATTGGTCCATATTCAGTTCATGAGACTATGGAGAAAGTTCAGCTTATTAGGAAGAGGTTGAAGACCGCTCAGAGTCGTCAGAAATCATATGCGGATGTGAGGAGAAGGGAATTAGAATTCAAAGTTGATGATTGGGTTTTTCTAAAGGTGTCACCCATGAAGGGTGTGATGAGATTTGGCAAGAAAGGGAAACTTAGTGCCCATTTTGTAGGTCCTTATCGGATTCTGAGGAGAGTTGGTAGTGTTGCTTATGAGTTGGATTTGACAATGGAGTTAGAAGTGGTTCATCTGGTTTTCCATGTTTCCTTATTGAAGAAGTGTGTTGGTGATCCGACCTTGTTTGTTCCTTTGGAGGATGTAGGTGTGAAGGATTATCTCACCTATGAGAAGGTCCCCGTAGAAATCCTTGATCATCAGATTTAGAGGTTGAGAAACAAAGAAGTCACTTTGGTAAAAGTTCTTTGGAGGAATCAGCTTGTTGAATGAGCTACTTGGGAAGAAGAATCAACCATGAAAGCCAAGTACCCTCATCTCTTTCCTTCTGATTCTGGTCCATCTCGAAGTAATAGTTTTATCCTTTGTATGTTCCTCCGATCCTATTCCACCAGTTACTGTCATGATCCTAGCATGCATTCATGTTTTCTAAGTTGATTTAACCATGTTTTAAGTTGAAGAGATCAGTTTTTATGTTTATTCCTTGATTTCCTTGTCTTGTTGCTGGTTGGGCTGTTTTCCCTTATGTTTTCCCTTACTTAGTCTTCATTCGAGGATGAATGATCCCAAGGGGGAGATATTGTAACACCCCGAAACTTGATCCAGCATTACACTTAAAAAATCGCAGAAAATTTTGAGTTTCCAGGGATGACTGGTCCAAACCACGGACCGCGGTTTGAACCACGAGTCCTGGAATGGATCTGTGGTTTAAGTCTTCCAGGCTTAGACTCTGGTCTGAGAACCACGAGTTGGTTCTATGGACCGTAGTCATTCTACGGCTCATCCTGTCAACTCGTGGTATCAGCTCTGAGGGCTGACTGATCCCCAGGAACCACGAGTCCAATCTACAGCCTATAGTTTGAATTATGGACTATCCTGTTGACTCGTGGAACCTGATCAGAGACATGCCAAGTCCTTCAGGAATGACGAGTCAGGTTGACGACTCGTGATTCATTATACGGGTCCATCCTATTGACCCGTAGTTTGCCTTCTGCATCTTGATCATTGTCCAGGAACCAGGAACCACGAGTCGTGGTTTGAACGATGACCCATAGAACCGACCCGTGATTCCTGAAGCCGACCCCTTTTATCAACTTTTCTTAATTATTTCCCAGGGGAATTTTAGTCATTACCCACTCTTTTAACTCCTAGGTGAGGTTGTTTTGGCCATTCTTAGCATGATTTCTAACCCTATTATCCTAAGTCCCTTCTCATTACCTCATTCATCTCCCAAAAGCGGAAAGAACTCTCTCAAGCTCAAGGTCTCAAGATCCAAGTCCAAGTCTCCTAATTTTTTCAATTCCAAGTGGGTTAACTTCAATCAAGGTATGTGGTTATTCAACAATGGGTTCCTTTCACCCTTTGTGCCCAAAACCCCAAATTTCAAATTTATGATTTCATGAACTTTCAAATTAGGGTTCTTACCCAATTCTTATGGGTTTTGCTATAAATTACCTTCTCATGATTTTATTATGAAATTTCACTAAATTGCATGATTTTGCATGAGTTTTTACATATGATTTCCTATTTCATGAATTAAAGGTTAATTATTGTAAATCTTACATGCATGAAGTGATTTAAGAAAATTGGGCAAATTGATAGCATGATTTCATGAATTTCAAGCAAATGCATGCCTAGTTCTTATGTTTTATGAAAGTATATATATTATTATGAAATTGAACTAAGGCCATGCAAGTTTTCAAGTTTTGAATTATGCAAGACAAGACACCCGATGTACCATCAATGCTCATGAACCATTTTCTAAAACTAAGGTTCGCGAGTAGTATGAAGATCCAGGGTATGAACATGTTTATGAATAAGATTGACATATAGATATGTCACATGTATGTGAGCCTTATGTTATATGTTTTAGGACTAGTATTTAGCACCAAGCGATGAGGGTTCTAGATAACCCAAGTTCAAAACTACGTTGCCACCGTAGGTTGCCCTCCGTGGCTTATGAAAGAATCCTTATGAACATGGGTCTAACTTTGGATGGTTAAGACAACCTTTTTTAGAGTGGGTACATGACACTGGACTCCATGTAGCTCAGCATGGTTTATGTCAGTTAAGAGAAACTCCCACATGATTATTTTCAAGCTATGAGGTTATATGATATTACACTTTGAATCTTACCATTACTTCATGTTTCATGTCTTATATCTTAATACTTTCTCATACTATTTCTCTTGTGAACAAGTTCACCTTAAGCATGTTTTAAGTATATTTTTTCCATGATCATACATATATCACATACTCTGTGCATCCTATAGTACTAACGCATATTTTACGTTGCATCCTCTTGATGATGCAGATTCAGGTGTGTCCCATCAGACTCGTGGCTAGTGACTGTAAGCCGTATCCAGTCAGTGTTCGTGAGTCCTCATTGTTTGAGGGCTAGTTATGACTCTAGTTTTTCTTGATTATGTACTTTGTACTTTGAGTTAGCTAGGGTCTTGTCCTAGCAACTCCTTATGTCAGGTATAGCGGCTTTCAGACATAGACGGTATTTGGGTTTCGTTTAAATTACGTCCTTTTGATTTTATCTTATGGATTGGGTTATCTAGTTTGTATTATGCTTCTGCTATGTTTAATTGATATACCTGAGTTATGTTATGACCAAGGGTTAGCTTGGGGCACTTATGGTTTCGGGTCCCGTGTTATGCCCAGGGGGTAGCCTCGGGGCATGACATACGGGAAGTCTATTGGTGGAATGGTATAAAGAGGGACATAGCCAGTTTTGTGGCTAAGTGTCCTAACTATCATCAAGTGAAGGTAGAGCATCAGCGACCAGGTGTTATGACTCAGGATATTGACCTTCCTACTTGGAAATGGGAAGCGATCAATATGGAATTCATTATTGGGTTGCCTCAAACTCGAAGGCAACATGATTCCATTTGGGTGATCATTGACCGGATGACTAAATCATCCCAGTTCTTGGCTGTCAAGACTATGGATTCAACAGATGATTATGCCAGACTCTACATCCGTGAGATAGTTCAATTGCATGGTGTTCCTTTGTCCATCATTTTTGATAGGGTTACTTAGTTTACCTCCCAGTTTTGGAGATCATTTCATAGATGTCTTGGTACTCAGGTGAAGCTTAGCATAACTTTTTACCCTCAGACAGATGGCCAGGAAGAGCATACTATTCAGACTTTGGAGTATATGTTGAGATCTTGTGTGATTGATTTCAAAGGTTATTGGGATGATCACTTAACTCTTATCGAGTTTGCCTACAATAACAACTTTTATTCCAGCATCTAGATGGCTCCTTATGAGGCACTTTATGGTCGAAGGTGTAGGTCTCCTATTGGTTGGTTTGAGGTAGATGAGATAGCCTTAATTTGTCCAGATTCAGTTCATGAGACTATGGAGAAGGTTCAGCTTATTAGGGAAAGATTGAAGACCGCTCAGAGTCGTCAGAAATCATATGTGGATGTGAGGAGGAGGGAATTGGAATTTGAAGTTGATGATTGGGTTTTTATGAAGGTGTCACCCATGAAAGGTGTGATGAGATTTGGCAAGAAAGGGAAGCTTAGTCTCTATTTTGTAGGTCCCTATCAGATTCTGAGGAGAGTTGGTAGTGTTTCTTATGAGTTAGATTTGCCATCAGATTTAGAAGCGGTTCATCCAATTTTCCATATTTCCTTGTTGAAGAAGTGTGTTAGTGATACGACCTTGATTGTTCCTTTGGAGAATGCGGGTGTGAAGGATAGTCGAAATTATGATGAGGTTCCCGTGGAGATCCTTGATCGTCAGATTAAGAGGTTGAGAAATAAAGAAGTCGCTTCGGTAAAAGTTCTTTGGAGGAATCAACTTGTTGAGGGAGCTACTTGGGAAGCAGAAGCAGCCATGAAAGCCAAATACCCTCATCTCTTTCCTTCCGAACCAGTTTCCACTTGAGGTAGTAGTTTCCTCATTAGAACGTTTATCCTACTCTATTCCATCAGTTCCACTCATGATCTTAGCATGCATGCAAGTTTTCAGAAGTTAGTTCAGTCATGTTTTAAGTTGCAAGCTTAGTTTTCATGTTTATTCCTTGGTTTCCATGTTTTGTTGGTTGTTGGGCTGTTTTCTCTCCAAGTTTCCTTTCTTAGTCTTTATTCGAGGACTAATGATCCCAAGGGGAGATATTGTAACACCCCAAAATTCAATCCAGACTTTAAACTTAAAAAATCTAAAAATTCTAAACTTTCCCGAAATGACGAGTCCAAACCATGGACCGTGGGTTGAACTATGATTCGTGGAGTGGATCCGTGGTTTAAGCCTGCCAGAATCAGTCTATGGTCTGAGAACCATGAGTTGGTTCTACAGATTGTAGTTCAGTCTACGGCCCATCCTGTCAACTCGTGGAACCAAACCTGAGGACTGTCTAATTCCCAGGAACCACGAGTCAAGACTACGGACCGTAGTTTGAATTACGGATCGTCCTGTTGACTCATGGAACTTGATCAGAGGCCTTACTAGTACCTCAACTTCGACGGGTTGGGTTTACGGATCGTAAACTTTTCTACGGTCCATCCTGTTGAACCGTGGTTTATCTTCTGCAGCCTGATGGTTTGGCCAGGAACCACGAACAGAAACCATGAGCTGTGGTTCAGTCTACGGTCCGTGGAATCCATACGTGATTCCTGACAGTCTATTTTTAAAAGCTTTTTCTTAATTATGTCCCAGAGGTATTTCAGTCATTACTCACCCTTTTAACTCCTAAGTGAGGTCATTCATGTTCCAAAAAGGGAAAAGAACCTCTTCAAGCTCCAAGTCTCAAGCTCCATGTTCAAGTCTCCTTTTCTTTTCAGTTTCAAGTGGGTATTCAACAATGGGTTTCTTTCACCTTTGTGCCCAAAACCCCTAATTTTTATTTTGATTTCATAAACTTTCAAATTAAGGTTCTTATCCAATTCTTATGGGTTTTGGTATAAATTGTCTTTTCATGATTCTATTATGAAATTTATATTAAATTGCATGATTTTGCATGGGTTTTTATGAGTGAAATCCTATTTCATGAATTGAAGGCTAATTATGGTCAATTCTATATGCATAAATTGATTCAAGTAAATTTGGTATTTGATAGCATATTTTCATGAATTTCAAGCAAGTGCATGCCTAGTTCCTATGTTTTATGAAAGTATATATTATTATGTTATTGAACTAGTGCCATGCAAGTTTTCAAGTTATGAACTATTGTGCAAGACAAGACACCCGATGTGCCATCAATACTCATGAATGATTTTCTAAACCAAGGTTCGTGAGTAGTATGAAGATCTGTGGTATGAACATGTTTATGAACAAGTTTGACATATAGATATGTCACATGTATGTGAGCCTTATGTTATATATTTTGGGAGTAATATTTAGCACCGAGCGATGAGGGTTCTAGATAATCCAAGTCCAAAACTACGTTGCCACTGTAAGTTGCCCTCTGTGACTTATGAAAGGATCCTTATGAACATGGTTCTAACCTTGGCCAGTTAGAACAACCTTTTTAAGTGTGGGTGCATGACATTGGACTCCATGTAAATCATCATGGTTTAATGTTGATTAAGATAAACTCCCACATGATTATTTTCAAGCTATGAAGTTATATGATAATCTATTTTTGAACCTTGACTTTACTTCCTGTTTTATGTCTTATATCTTGAAAATTTCTTATGCTATCTGTTATTACGAAAGAGCTCATTTTAAGCATGTTTTAAGTATGTTTTATCCTGATCATGCATATCTCTCATACTCAGTACATCCTATAGTACTGACGCATATTTTGTGTTGCATCATCTTGATGATGCAGATTCAGGTTCCCTTCCTCAGGCACGAGGCTAGAGATCGCAGGCCATTTCAAATCAGTGTTGGTGAGTCCTCATTATTTGAGGGCTAGTTATGACTCTAGTTAGTTTTTGGTGGTTACTTTCGTACTTTGAGTTAGCTAAGGTCTTGTCCTAGCAACTCCTTTTGTCATGTGTAGATTTGAGTCTCTCCTTTTAAACTATGTTTCGTATTGACTTATCATTTATGGATTTTGGTTGCCTAATGTTCTACCTATGCTTTCGCTATGCTTTCTTATGACTGACTGAGTATGCTATGAACAAGGGTTAGTCTAGGGCACTCGTGCTCCGGATCTCGTATTATGTCTAAGGGGTAGCCTCGGGGCTTGACAGAATCGTAGTTCATTCTATGGACCGTCCTGTCGACTTGTGGAACTTGATCTGAGGTCTGCCAAATTCTCCATGAATCACGAATTAGTCTACGGACCGTAGTTCATTCTACGATCCATCCTGTTAACTCGTAAAATCTCTTATAAAGCATGAATTTTGGGCTAGGAACCACAAGCGAAAACCACGAGTCGTGGTTCATTCTATGGCTCGTGGAATGCACCCGTGATCCTTGAAGCCAAACTTTTTACATATTTTTCTTAATTAAATCTTAGGGGTATTTTTGTAAATACCCACCCTTTTAACTCCTAAGTGAGGTCGTTTTGACCATTTTTAGTAGGATTTTATTCCTTAATAACCTAAACTCTTCTCATTCTAAGCATTTTTATTCCAAAAGAAGAAAGAACTCCTTCTAGCTCCAAGATCAAGCCTCCATTTCTTTTCATCTTAAGATCAAGCTAGCTTCAATAAGGTATGTGGGTATTCAATAAGGGATTCCTTTCACACTTATGCCCAAAACCCATGATTTTTACTTTGATTTATGGATTTATGAAATTAGGGTTCTTACCCAATTTGGGGAAAACTTATGGGTTCAGTTTTAAAGCTTCAATTCATGGTTTCTCATTACTTATCTATGATTTCTAGCATGTTTCCATTGAATTGCATGATTTCAAGTGAAAATTGGTATGTTTAGATAACATGGCCTTATGTATTTATAAAAGTGCATGCCTAATTCTACAAGTTATGAATTTAGAAAGAAAAGTATGTTTTGAATTATGGCTATGCTAAGTTTTAAGGATTTTGTAGCATGAATTGTATGACATCAGATATGTCCTTATATTTTATGAAAAGGTTGGGCATCAAGATATGTCTACCTAAGCTATGTGAATTGCATGGTATTAGATATACCCTTATGCTTTTCAAACAGATTTGGCATCAGATATGCCACAAGTATATTATGAGCTATATGTATATTTTGGGAGTAGTATTTAGCACCGAGCGATGAGGGATCGATAACCTAAGTCCAAAACTATATTGCCGGTATAGGTTATGAATCGCCCTATGGGATTACAAAAGTGGTTCAATATTTGACCATAGTATCCTGTGCTTTAGCGGGCATTAGGGAAGCTTTGCCAACTAGGGTTATATAGTTGGATTATGGTGTCCCGTACCTTGACAGGGTTTGGGGCAGCTTTGCTAACTAGGGTTATATAGTTAGATTTCATGTATCTCATATGGTCTATTATCGATTATAAGAAACTCCTATATGAATGATTTTAAGTCTTATGCTTTGATATCGCTTACCATATGCTTAAATTATGACATTTCACATGATTTCTCTTATTATGCATGGACTCAATTTTAACTATCTTTTAAGTATGTGTTACTACATTTATTCATATCTCACATACTCGGTACATCCTATAGTACTAACGCATATCTTATGTTGCATCCTCTTAATGATGCAAATTCAGGCTCTCTCTCCCAGGCTTGTGGCTAGACGACGCCGGATATCCAGATAGTGGTTGGTGAGTCCTCATCCTTCGAGGACTAGTATCAGTTTAGTTATTTTGTTTATATTTCTCTCAGATTCTCGAGTTAGTTGGGGTCTTGTCCCATCAACTCTTATGATAGTTTAGAGGCTTCAGACATAGCTAGAAATGTATTCCATGTTTGGATTTGGTACTTCGTAGACTTTGTCCTTATTTAGTTATGGTTGCCTATCTTCACTTAGTATACTTCCGTGTTGTTTTCTTATGAATGTCTGGGTATGCTATGACCAAGGGTTAACTCGGGGCACTTGTGATCTCGGGTCTTATGTTATGCCTAGGGGTAGCCTCGGGGCATGATAGGCCAAGGAGGCCAAAATTGATGATGAAGGTGTCCTTCAGATTAGAGGGAGAATTTGTGTTCCCTGTGTTGATTACTTGAGCCCTACTATCTTAACAAAGGCTCATTCTTCCAAGTATTCTATACATCCTGGTGTAACCAAGATGTACCAGGACTTGAATCAACACTATTAGTGGGGGAGAATAAAGAGAGATAAAGTTGATTTTGTGGCTAAGTGCCAAAACTGTAAGCAAGTAAAGTATGAGTACCAAAAGCCTGGTGGCACACTTCAGAGAATGTCCATTCCTGAATGAAAGTAGGAAAGAATAGCCATGAATTTCGTGGTTAGCCTTCCCAAGACTTTGGTAAAATATGATTTGATATGGGTAATTATGTCCAAGATATATTAGTCCCATTGAAATTCTTCAGAGTGTACAGCTAATAGCTTATAGGTTGCCATTACCTCCGAGTTTATTGGGAGTCCATCACGTGTTTCATGTATTCATGCTTAAGAAGTACCATGGAGATGGTGACTACATTATTTGCTGGGATTCGGTCTTGCTGGATGAAAGCCTCTCTTATAAAGAGGAGGTTGTTGCTATTTTTAATAGAGATGTTCAAAAATTAAGGACTAAAGAGATTGTGTCTGTGAAAGTCCAGTAGAAAAATAATATTGTTGAGGAGGCCACTTGGGAGACGGAAGTAGACATGCAGAGCAAGTATCCTCATTTGTTCACTTATTCAGGTAATCCTTGTTTTATCTTACTTTCTTCTTGTTGTCATTTGGGGATGAACGATTATTTAATTGGTATCTAATGTAATTACCTATTCTGTCATTAAAGAAAAGTAAGGCATAAGTACCAACCTAGGAAAGTTCCTAAGTCAAGAGTTGATAAAATATTAGGCTAGGGTGAGCTTAGACAAAAATATAGTATGATATGCCTTAGAGATGATTTATGAGTTTTCATCTAATAGTGTGGTATTCATCATTAGGTAGCCAACTGCCATAGGGTCCCGTAGGAATTTTTGGGATGGGAATCGAGTTCATAGAACTTTTTGATATGATAGTTATTGCGTTGGTAATAACTTGTGATATCAATAAAATAATGTATATTGTGAAATGAGGGATATGTGGAGAGAATGCAATGTCCTAGAAATTGACATTCATCGCAATGCAAGGACGTTTCATCGCGGTAAGCCATCATGATGAGAAACCATTTGTCGTGATAAGGAATTGGGCAGAATAACTGTAATTAGTCTATTTTTCTAAGTTAATTCCTCACAACACCAATTTCATTTCAGAGCTCTAAGAAGCAGTTCTTCCAAGAAAACTAGGGCATTCTTTATCGTTTGACGTAAGTAATTTGTAAAACCCTTTCGTTATTAATTATTAATCTTCATAAGACCTTTGGGTGAAAGATTAATGGTGGAATTCTTGAACTAGAGCCTTAGAAACATGAACTTGGGGAAGAACATTATGGGTAGGTGTAACTTCACTTAGAATTGATCCTAGGATGTATATTTTTAATTCCTAGCATGAAATTGATTGTTTTTAACATGATTAAGGATAATGGAGAACCTTGGGTTCCATAAAAGTGAAACCATTAGGCATAAAAATGGCAAAAAGGGGTGAACTTGGTTAGAACACCCTTTGGGTATTGATTCTATGAATGTTATGAGCATAATTATTGATTAATTAACTCTTGGGGAATGCTAGAAACCTCGTTTAAGGGTATAATTAATGGGTGAAGTTCTCTAGGTCTGAAACGAAGAGTAAATGGCTAATTACTCTTATATAATTGTTGTTTATAGACCTTGAGCATTACGAAGATTTAAGGAAATGCAAGGCATTTGTGAGTTAGCTTGCTGGTGGTATTTCTTCACTTGAGGTAGGTTATGATTTAAATTAGAGTTAAGACTTATTTTATTACATGCTATATGATGGAACTATGTAACTTGTGATTGGTCTTTGGATATGATTGAACTGTATATGTTTTCCTGTTATGCGTGAATAAATTGGCTAGATAAACAGGAAGTGATAAGTGAGTTGAAATAACTAAGTGTAATTGTGCCTTGGGCATTGTGTATATTCATAAGGAATAGGTCCAAGATCATGGTTATATAAATACTGATGTTGGTACAATTTTTATAGATCGGATACCACGTCGGTATGGTACATGGACACCTAGGGTCCCCTGCAGGTCATGGCTAGTTAGGCATAAATAAGTCTCTTTAGCATGTGTGTACACTCTCTTGCTTAGCATTGTATCATTGTATGTTTGTTCATAGTGGGTCGATGTTATGAGATGAATGAGACTAAAGAGACTAGACATATTAATGAGAGATGGATGGATAGAAGTTCCATGTGAGATGACTTGAGGTTGAAACCCTACATTTTGTGATGGTACTTAGTGAATTCTATGAACTTGATATTGTTGTTGAACTAACTCTGAGATGTTTATATGTTGATTAATTTAAGTGCTAAGTGTTAGTGTGTCATATACTTGTTATATGGTTTTACTATATTTATGTTTTAGTTTGAGTCAGCCTTGATACCTACTAGTACATAGTATTTTATACTGATACTACCCTATGCTCTTCATTTGTTGAGTGCAGACTGTGTTCCAAAGGATGAGACCCGACCTCGAATAGAGCAGAAGAGTTTATTTCAAATCCAGGGGTGAGCACTACTTCCCAGGCTTCCATGGATCCTCTGCGAGTTGTTGTCCTTCTTGCAGACAATGAAATTCTTATTATTTTACTATTTTTAGTACCTTTTAGATATCTTAGATGATGTTTTGGTTTAGAGTTCTTGTACGATGACTTTAAGTTCTTGAGGGATGTTAAACTGCTTCCGCATTTTATTTTTCATTTATAGTAGAGTTGATTTCTTTATGACTTAGGTAAAATGGTTGATTTACTTTATCTATTCTAAGATTGGTTAAGTTAAAGGTTTAGATTTTAGGTTAATTGGTTCTCCGACCGGTGGGTTAGTGTGGGTGCTACTCATAGTCCAGTTGGGTCATGATAGACTATATCATGAATGTATAACTTAGCATAATTATCAGTTGAGTTTGTTGTCTTTACCGATAAGAAGTGAGTTGACTTGGTCATTCCACTACTAGAAAATGGGCCTACGGGAACATATATGCTAGTAACCATTTTCAAACCATTGCTACTAATAGCCTATTGCAACGGTTATGACTGTGGCCAAAAGTTTTGGTAGCTATTGACACGACTTAATCATATGACCGTTGCCATTGGAATATAACCGTTGCAATAGGCCTACTTATAGCAATGATTTAGTGAACCGTTGCGGTAAATCCATCTATTGTAACGGTTGTTTGAAATTTTTTATTTGTTGGAACGGTTTATTAATCAAAAACTTTTGGTGACGGTCATAATTGTTGCAATAGACTATATTTAGCAACGGCTTGAAAATGGTTACTAGCATATCTGTTCTCGTAGGCTCATATTCTAGTAGTTTCTATATTTTTCGTCAATTATTTTTTTCACCCGCCAATGGTAATATTTTTCTTTTATTTGTGTACGATAATTATTATTAATTATTTATATTTTAGTATGTATATGGTATTTATCAAATAGCAATCCAATTAAATTTAGCCTTCTTTATTTTAATTCTAGTCCAAATTATGGACACCCAATTTTGACCTTCCCAGACCTCACTCGACTATTTTTACTAGTTATTATTATTTTATAACTTAATTTCCTTTACGTTTTACTTTTATTTACTAAACAAATTATGTGTTTTATCGTTATCCTGATACTTTCTAAATTCGTATAAGTAATTTATAAATATATAATTTATTTCTAATTACTATTATTTTATCGTAAACTTCGTATAATATTACATGTCATTAATTTTACGTACAATATATACATACATATATATATATATATATATATATATATAGATAGATATATAGATATAGATATACATAATTTATTTATAATTTTAAATAATGTTTTTTCTTGATAATTATCGTTAATTATTAATTTTATCTACTAAATAAATTATATGCAGTATTTTATTAATCAAATAGCAGCCCAAATTCAATTTCTCTAAAACAATTATTTAAATTCTAGCCAGTTTTTATCCAATTTATTTCAATTCTAGCCAGTTTTTATCCAATTTATTTCAATTCTAGCCTAAACTTGAGTCAATTTGGTCTAATTCTAAATCCCAATTTCAATTGCCCAAATACATTTGACCCAATTTCTGACCCGATACGTAATAGATTAAATCTCACCCTTTGATCTCGTATGATCAACGGCCAAGATCAACTCTCACCCTTTATTCCTTTTTAATCACCCCTTAACCCCAAAACCCTAATCCATTTCTTCACACCCCCTAAGCCGCCACCTACACTCCTCTCTCACACCATCACACCCACCGTTCTGAACACCACCTCCATCACCACTGCACCATCGCAAGTCGGCTACCACCACCCCTACACTCTCCTCCTTTCCACTGATGAAACCCGATGCCAGTCGCCGCTTCTTCTTACACACAGCCTACAAGAAACTATAGAATTAGCAACACCACGAACCACCGATCGAACACCAAATATTTTGATATCAGCACTCATCCATGGTAAATTGGTAATTGCTTATTGCTATACTCACCGCTGAAATGTCAAAACCCACTTTCACCATATTAATTACGCTTGCCCTCATCTTCATCTTACAATTGCTCTCTGTATTTTCTTTGTGGAATTTAGGGCTTGCAGTCCCTGGCTCACCAATTTTCTCAAAATTTTGAGAATCGATCATAGAGGTAATGCCTTAATTTATTCTCCATATCATAGTTGTGATACTTGTGATTATAGGAGTTTGACTCTTCAAGTAGATTGCTATTTTTTCATTAAGTACTCTTGAATTATAATGCTTAGAGATTGAATCATTACAATGCGAGTTATTTTCTACAGTTTTCATTCGTATCATAAATGTTGAAGAGAAGAATACACTTCCAATTCTAACTTCATAATTTCTAATCTTTAACAACTCAAGTTTTTCCTTTAATTTCAGCATTTTGAGTTCTTCTTTAACAGGTAAATGATCATATTTCATGGCCATATTATTTGTGTTTCCTTTTAAATCTTAGATCATTTGATTTCTTAATAAGGGGTAATGTAAATTTGCATTCTTGTTTTACTTGTCTATTAGCTTTCTCCAAATTGTGTTTTTAAAATGGTTTCTGGGTAGTATTTCATTTGCATTGGGAAATTTTGAATTCTTAATATGGTGGGCATTTATTGTTTTGGGCATATATCTAATCTTTGATGGAAATACCAAGAGAATGAGATTTCATTTTCACTAGAGTTCTCAAGATCCCATTTTCCTGGTGGGGTGGGGGTGGGGTGGGGGTATGGTAGATTTTGTGCTTTTGTTGGGGAATATAGATTTAGAAACCAAAAGTTAGCTACATTTGATTAATACATGTACTTTTTGTTTGTGAAATATAAAAATTTAATAGGAAAGAGCCTTAATATTCTTTACTGAACTTAGATAGCTCACTTAATAGATACCTTAGTGTAATGACTCTTACGGTAATTTACACATTTTCGCCTTTCTTGTACCATTAGAGCTTACTTGTAGCGGCCCAAGTCATTATGGCTTGTCGGGACCGGTAGTTTAGTGCCCGGGCCGTTTGTTTGGTCTTTATGGCCGTTCCTCATTTTAGAGCTTCAAATTTGGAAATCGTTGACTTACATCAACATTCTTGGTAATACCAAAGAATTAAACCAAGGTTCTAGGTCAAAGGAATCCCTTACTCGAAAGTTCGAGTTAAAGAAATGCCTCGTGTAACACCTCGCCCGTTTGGAAGGTTTAAAATAACCCGTGCCTTTGGAGTAAGACTAATAGTGTCTAATATACTAATAAGGATGTGTTATGAGGTATTATAATCGCAAAATGTCGTATGATAAGTTTTGAAGTCAAGCAAGTTGCGAAACAAAAGTCGGAAAAAGTTATTGTAAATTCCTTTAAGGAATTCTCTTCAAATTTGGGTTAAATGTCTTAGGGTTTTTCTCCCTATCTGTAAAGAGTTAGTGGGCCTCCAATATACCAAATCGAAGGTCTACGAGTCTAGTTTCCAACGCACTAAACCGTTTGTCCATACAACTTCAGAATAGAGAGATATTCATATTTTTGTAAGACTGCACAAGCAGACACGTCAAGGTGGGGCCCACATCCTAAGTTGGTTTGCCTTTATAAATCAGCTTCTCCTTCGTTTTGAACTTATAAAAACAGACCAAAACCATATAAAATCATATATAAACCTTAGAAATAATCCATGGACCTTGATCCTTTCAATTCAGAAGTTTAACGGAAGTTGCTCTACGTCGCGAGCTCATCGTCGTGGTATAGTTTTCTCATCGTTTTGGCTCTGTTTGTTGCTACTGCAAGGAGGCAGTTCGTGGGACTGATATTTTTATGGTATTATCATTTGATTATCGGAAGGTAAAGGTTATAAATCCTCGACTCATTCTTAATTTGAGCTTTAGAATCAATTCCGAGGAGAACTTATTGTTATCGGCATGTTTGTCGTGTTTTGTTGCCGTATATTGTTACAAATCATGGTGGGACCTTATAACAGCATGTTTAGCTTGGTATTTCAAAGCTTTTTGTTTAGGTAACCTTCCTCCTATGACCTTCCTTTGTAATTTCATGTTCTAGTATAGTTTTATGGATTTCTAAGCCACGGAGTGGTATTTTGGATCCGTGGCTCCGGGCAGCCCCTTTGTCATATTAAATTGGGTTGTTATTGTTGTATGTTGATGGTGTTAGGATGTTGGAGGTACTGGGGATTTTTGTGACTCATATTGGAGTCACGGACGATGGTTATTGGATTGAATGACATGAAGTACGCCTTTAAATAATGCCTCAGGAGCTCGTCGCTCCTTTGAGATGTGGGTTGCATATTGTTGTTGGATTTAGCTTCCATTTCTTATTGTTATTGGCCTCATTTTATGCTTTGGAGTTGGCTAGTCGCGAGTGTGACATTAACACCTTATAAATTGGCTATAGCTCATTCATGCAGCCTCGTCGATTCTAGCAATTGTTCCATTACCTTGGTTGGTCAGCCTTCATAGAGACGTGTTTGGGGCTTCAGTTGAAAGTATTTTTTGTGTGATTCGGAGCTTCCTGGAGCAGGTTAAACCTGGACGATGCCGTTCTCGCAGCTAGTCATTGGATGACAGGTAGGTTATGGCTTCCCCTATCTAGACTCTGCGTATATAGGCTATAACTGCATTAATTAGCATCCTTGGGTGGGTTATTATAGGTTGGTACCCCAGACCTTGTCCACCTTGTTCGTCCGTTATTTCATGCGTTGTTTGTAGTATTTGCATAGTATTGTACATTACCTTTGTGGTCATGTGCGGCCTTGTATTGACTTTGAAACATACATGGAGGGTTATTGGGGAATGTCCGCGAGTCCCGAACATAGAGATTATCCTTTTAGGCTGGTTATGTCTGCTGAGTAGCCGCTAGGCCTGTACAGGGCTGAAAGGAGTTGTTGTGAGCCATTTGGCTACTTTTATATTTGTGTGCGAGCATATCATCCATGAAAAAGGTTTTCCCCTGCATATTTTACTACAGTTTTGGCTGCGAGCCACTACCGACAGTTTTCCTAAATTTGCATAGCCTGGTGGCCCATTTTTGGTACTGTTGATGATAGAAAAGGGGATTTTTGGATGTTTTCGCACTGATTTTATTACTAGCATTAGTCTCTGCGGGGTAGAGCACCAGACTTGATTTTATTACTGATACTAGTCTCTGCGGGGCAGAGCACCAGAATTGATTTTATTACTGATACTAGTCTCTGCGGGGCGGAGCACTAGACTTGATTTACTACAGTTTTAGACCCGGTTACGCTCGGGCACCCTTGGAGGGGTTTTTGAGGCATTTTCTACTACTTTAGTCCTGGATAGGGTCTGGGCATGCATATTTGAGACTGGGTCTCTATCTTGATCCCGGACTTGCTTCCGGATGACATGTCTTAATACTAAGTTTTAGTATGGGGTCGGGGACCTCCATGGACCTTGCCGCTCTGGGCCTGGGACTTCGGGCTGCGTGCACCGGAGGGAAGGGTATACGGTGGAGTAGAGGTATACGGGCTGAGTCCTTCCATAGAACCTGCCTGCTGGGCCCGATCGGCACCGGAGGAGGTATATACAGAGGTTTGATTTCACACATCATATCATATCATGCATTGGATTCCACCCTTGTTTGTTATTTGTTGATTGTACGCTTCGGTAGTATGGGATGCCGAGGGTTTGCTTTCACTTGATTGTGTTCCTCGGTTGTATGGGCGTCCGTTGGGACTGTAGGTAGACTATATTTACTCCTGTCTTTATTTAGAGCTTGTCTTGGCACTCGGTTAGTGAAGGATTAGTGATGGTTAACCTGTTGAGGTTTCAGTTGTGGGATATCTGATTATTGTGAGGGTTAGGGAGTCCTATCTTATTGAGGAACTTTTGTGTGGCCTTCTAAGTAGAGTGTGAGACTCTGGTTCTATTCTTGTGGAAAGCTGAGTGGTATCTCTCGGTTATTATAGTCTAGTTATTTCATCCTAGGGTGGTACTTGTGAGGTGATTCCCTAGTTACGCTATCATGTGATTGGATTGGTGTTATCATTTCCTTATACTGGTTGATTCCATTTTGAGTATGTTAGACTGCTCTCCGTCTTTTCCTTTTACTTGAGGTTATCGGTATACCGCCATTTTCTCAACTCTCTCTCTACTTACTTATATTGTTGTGCAAGGACTCCAGATGCTTTCTCCTTTCCTTCACCTGTGATTCTGTGTAATTGTATCTCTGTGCTAGCATGTATTACTTGAAGCTCTTGGTTATGGATGATCTGTGCTAGCTCCTTGTGCCTTGCTTATTGCTTCAGTGACTGCTTTCTTGCTCCCTGTTACTTACTGCTTTTATATCTTATATGCGCTCAGTCGGCCGATGATTCCTACTGAGTACCTGTTGTTTGGGTGCTCATACTACACTTCTACACTTTTTGGTGTAGATATTAGCTGAGCTTTCACCGTTGATCACGTTGGATACTTGTGCAGCTTTTGGATCTTTGAGGCTAGGGTGAGCGCCTGATGGTCGGGGCTTGTATACATCTCATCTTTTGTACTATTACTCTTTGTGTATTCGGAGACAATTGTACTTATCATTTTGTTACTTCTAGCACTTCTATTCTATTAGAAGCTTCTGTACTGTCGATACCAAGTCTTGGGGTTGGTGTAGTTTTCTTTATGTATTTATATCCGAGTTTTGCTTCCGCTTATTTCTGCTTGCTGGTGCATTTTGGTTAGGTAGTAGCACATTACTAACCGTTCTGGGCTACGGGAATTGGTTCTCCTACTGGGGGATTGTAGGTGCCATCATGACCTGAGAAATCTGATCGTGACACTTAGTCACTTAGTGTGGAATCATATTGGGTATGTTGTTGTTGTTGTATGTCGTCTTTGAAATTGAATACAACATATGTAAATTGTCAAATGTATATAAAGTGAATATATTGAAAGCATTTCTCAAATCCTTTAATATGTGTTACCTAAGTTGGAGGTCTTTTGGAAATAATCTCTCTACTTTTATGAGATTGGGGTAAGGTGTGTGTACACTCTACCCTCTCCAGACCCCACCTTGTGGAACTATACTGGGTATGTTATTGTTATTGTTTTCTTCAATTATAACTTTATGAACTTGGAGGAAACTATTGTAAGTATAGTTATTATAAGGAGGAAACTAAAAGGTTTTTCATTTTTGAAGTTAGCTTGCTCTGTTAATGTTGTGTGATATCCATTGTTATTTATTTCCTTCTGTTAAATTTATGAATGACATTCTTTCAATAGATGAGTTATGCGCCTTTGATGATTATTGTCATTAATTTCAAGCTACTTAGCTTTTGTTCCTATCTGCAACAATGTGGAAATTTCTTGCTTCATTTCCATTGGTTTAATAATGCTGCTATATGTAATAATTCTATGTTGCTATAATTTGCTATCTACAATATCTATTTAATCTCCCTACAAATAGCAAGAAATTACTATTTATTGTTTATGAAGTCTAACTTCAAATTAAAATAATCTAATAGTCAATGTACCAGAAAGCGTTCTTAACTAACAATATTCTATAGAAGGTTCTAATTGAACTACTGAAGTTACCATACCGAATATAATTTAATTTAGGATTGTTATAGCATTTTAAGAAATCGAATATCGAAAATACACTGAATCAAAATTTGTTAATACCATACCTTACCGGCCCATGCACACCCCTACCCCATTTCCATTCTTTTAATAATCTTTCTAGACATCTAACTTTGAGGATACACTTGCTGCAGAGATCAGGACACTCACTTTGGACATGAGGGGGGATGAATTAGGAGCCCGACCAATATCAAGAGCTAAGGTAAGGTCCAAAAGCATTGTGAGTAGGTCAATTGATGCATTAGTCTGCTCCCTTTTTGGTGATTTTGAAGTACTGAAACTCATTTTGTAGAGGTTCTATGGTAAATATTAGCCTGAGATTTTGTGGCTATATGTAATATTTTTAGTAGGTACTTGGTTCTTTTCTCATATGTTTCATGGTGCAGAATGATACTTCTTGTCTTTAGCTTGGTTATAAAAAAATTTATAGCATCATTAATGCCCACATTTTTTTAATATATACTTATGTACTTTATATTATCTTTATATCAATATGTAATCATATTTATCTTCTTTGGTAGGAAATTTTATTGCCTTTCTCCTTACATCTCGCCGTCTATATTTGACTAAAATTGATGTTTTAGAAGATACCTAATTAAAATTGGTTTATAACTTTTATTTATCGATCTTTTTAGGTGGAGGTAATAATCAAGGAGATGATGAAAGCATTGATGAAGACGCTATTTGAGATTTGGTTGCAAGTTGTCGAAACTTTTGTATGATCAACTCTGTTGTTGACATTATGAATCTTTACTTTTGTTCACTATCCAGTTGAAACATGCATGTGCCAACTATGTATATTTTGCCTATGGATCAATTATGATGATATTTTGTATATTTTGTGCCTATGGGGATGTCATATTATGACTATGATATTTTGAATTATGATCATTTAATTTTGTTTAGTAATTATCATCTTTCGTGGTGTGGTATATACAATTTTGTGATTTTAAATATTTATATTTACATTCTAGGCTATTAAAACATATATGAACTGTTCCAATAGGTAAAAAAAATTATTTCAATAGCATTTTCTAAAGCATAGGCTATCAATTGTTGGAACATGTGAGAACTGTTCCAATAGGTAAGACATAACCATTGCTATAGCATTTTCAATCACTTGTAAAACCCGTTGGAATAACAATATAACTGTCCCAATTGAACTAATAAATTTGTTACAACTTATACAAAAGAACCGTTACAAAACATCAATTGTAACGATTTTAACTGTTCTAATTGATATAGCTAATAGTTGTTATTGATGGATGAATAACTGTTGAAATAGGTGTACTTTCAGCAACGATTTTGAGAACTGTTACATGACCCGTTGTCATTGATCTATAGTAACGTGAGCTGGTGCGGCGGGCATAACCGCCATTGCTATAGTATAATTGAGACAGTTTTAAGGCCTACAACAACGATTTTCATACTGTTGCCGTAGGCCCATTTTCTAGTAGTGTTCAATCCATAATTACCTCTGTCGAGTCATGTTGTCGTTGAGATTGCGGTAAACCTATTATGAAATCCATATTGATTATCTCCCACTTCCACTCAGGGAGGTTTATATCCTGAGCCATACCACCTGGTATTTGGTGTTCAACCTTAACCTGCAGATAATTAGGACACTTAGCAATAAAATATGTGATGTTCCACTTGATACAATTCCACCAATAGACTTCTCTCAAGTCATGGTACATTTTCATGGATCATGGGTAAATTATATATCTAGAACTATGCACTTCTTCCATGAGTCTATCTCTAAGACCATCCACATTGGTAAAACACAACCTACCTTGAAGCCTCAATACACCATCTCCCCCTTATTCAAAGACCATCAGATTTTGCTTGTGGACTTCTTCCTTTAGTTGGAGCAAGATGAGATCACTATCATGATTATCCTTAGCTTTAACCACTAAAGATGACTCAACTCTATTCTGAAAAACTGCACCACCATCCTCGGAGTCAGGTAGATGAACTCCCAAATGTGCAAGTCTATGCACATCCCTCGCTAATTCATTCTTTTCTTCTTCGATATGAGCAGTACTCCCCATAGACAACCTATTAAGAGTATTAGCAACCATATTTTACTTACCCTGGTTGATATAAACCTATTTATGAAATTGAATCCCTAAGCTAAGAACAAGAAATAAGAACATAAAGCTAGACACAAGCAAGGGATTCAATTGACAATCATGATAAAGATATCAAAACCTTCAATTGAAAGACTACCAAACAAGCACCTAAACTATCAAAGGAACCTCAAGGGAATTGAATTCACCTTGCAATTCCCTTCTCAAAAAAGTACCAACAAAAGCTTCAACCAAGCTCTCAATTCTCTCAAGAGAAGACAAGTCTATGATCATCAAAAACTAAGACTCAAAGTGAGCTATTCTCACTATTTATAGTTTAGATCATTTATTACAAAAATAGCCCAAAAGTGGCTCTTTGAGTAAAGATTGCAAATATAGCCCTACTTTATAAACTAGGCCTCATTTCCTTCTTCCCAAGCAATCATCAAGGCATGAAATCCCCTCTTTGGCATCAAGGTGTGCTCAAGCACCTCTATCTTCATGAATAGCCCTTGTAAAGCTTGGAGGTCCCGAGCTTGGCTACTTGGGAGTGACCTTGATGCAACTTGGATTGCATCATTATCCCCTTTTTGAAAAGAATTTGTCCTCAAATTTAAAGGATCACCACCACAAGTATCAAAGAGTGAGAGGTCACAAACATTGAAAGTGTTGTGTACTTGATACTCCGATGGAAGGTAAACCTTGTAGGCATTATCATTGAGCCTTTCAAGCACTTGGAATGGCCTGTATACTCTTGGCATCAACTTGGTCTTCCTCTTGGTTGGAAACCTCTCCTTGCGAAAGTGTACCCACACCCAATCTCCCGGTTCAAACACAAGTCTCTTACGACCCTTTTTTGCTTTCTTGGCCATATCTTGATTCTTTTTCTCAAGGTGAAGTCGCACCTTTTCATGAAATTTCTTCATAGACTCGGCCCTTTTGTTTCCATCTAAACTCAAAACAACATCTTGAGACAAAGGGGGTGAGATCTAAAGGGGTTAGTGGGTTAAAACCATAAACAACCTCAAATGGAGACATGCCAATAGTTCTATGAATAACTCTATTATAAGCAAACTAAACTAAAGGCAAATGTTCTTCCCAAGAAGTCAACTTTCCATTCACGACGGCTCGAAGCATAGAACCCAAGGTCCTATTGACAACTTTGGTTTGGCCATCGGTTTGTGGGTGACAAGAGGTAGAAAACAACAATTTAATACCAAGTCTACCCCACAATTCCTTCCAAAAGTGACTAAGGAATTTAGGATCTCTATCACTCACAATGGTCTTTGGAATACCATGCAACTTGACCACATTATCAACAAATAAATATGCAACATGAGAAGCTTGATCACATTTATGACATGCAATAGAATATAGCCATCTTTGAAAATCGGTCAACAACAACAAAAATGCAATCATTTCCCTTTTTAGTCCTTGGAAAACCCAAAACAAAATCCATAGAAATATCAAGCCAAGGCCTTTGAGGGGTGGGGAGAGGGGTGTACAAACCATGGGGAAGAAGTCTAGACTTAGCACTTTTACATTCAACACATTGGCCACAAATTCTAGCAATATCATTACGCATTTAGGCCAATAAAATTGTTCCTCAAGAATCCCCAAGGTCTTATCAATACCAAAATGACCCATTAATCCTCCATCATGTTCCTCCCTCACAAAGTGTTCCCTCCAAGAGCTCATGGGCACACAAAGTGTAATGACCCTTCCGGTCATTTCCACGTTTAAGTTTTGAAGTCAAGCAAATCGACAAAAGATATCGTAAGACCTTTAACAAATTTCCTGAACTTTGGGTCAAATGTATCAGGGCTTTTCTCTCAATATATAGAGAGTTAGAAGTCCCCCAAAATATCAAATCGAAGGTCTACGAGTCTAGTTTCCAACGCATAAAACCTCACGTCCAACTGATCTCGGAGTAAAGAGTTATGACTGTTTTACCGCGGACTGTCTGGCAGAAAATGGGTTGTGAACCGGGTCGCGAACCGGGTCGGGTTAAACGCGATTTAAGCCTCGACTTCACGTTTTAGAATGTCATTTCAGTTCTGAAACAGTTATAAAAAATAAGGGAGGATCCCGAGAGAATTTTTGAATATCAAAATCGTGCGTAGGCGAATTACGAGCCTAAACTTAAGAACTTTATTAGCATCGTGCGTGTATTTGAAATATTTATTTAAAATTTGTAATTGGTAAAAATTATCTTATTATTGCCTTTTCAAAATATTTTAAAGGTTTATGGAAAATATTTTTGATACGTTATAAGTATATATGTATTTATTTTATAAGGTTTTTATACTCCGTAATATTTGAACGGAGATAGTAAAGTTAGTTATATTAAAAGTTATTATTATAATATAGTAGGTTTCGTTTGAAATAATTTTCTATGAATTATGGTATATTTAAAATATTATATTTATTTTACCACGAACTTATGCAATACCCGAATATTTATATAACGGGATAGGAATATTGTTTTGTTGCCACCTCCACTCCACGTGTAGGTGGAGGGAGTGGCCAGCAAATACCTAAAGTGGGTGGTGGCAGCATAGTGTCATTGTGATAATGACTAACCTTTAAAGAATGGTAATGAATCCATTATGTGTCCATTGTAGATATTTTCTTTGTCTACTAAGTCACGTAGAGATAAGGCTTTCATTCTTATTCATTACGAAGTGTAATGTTGTTAACCACTTCATATGCATTCATACGTACAGAGAAGGGAATTGGTGGAACCAATTTAATGTTATGGTTATATTAAATTGGTTGTAGAAAATCAATTATCTACGTCAAGTTATTCCGTCCCAAATCCGAATCCGATTCCGATTTAGTTTTGGATTTTTTTGGAGTGGTTCGAGCTTGGACATCGTTGTTCCAGCAGCTTGTCGTCGGACGACAGGTAGGTTACGGTTTAATTTCCCTAGACTCCGTATATATAAAATAAAAGTGTATTAATGGGCGTCCTTGGGTTGGTTTATTAGGTTGGTACCACAGACCTTGACCGCTTATTCATG